>JANIMW010009782.1:0-55312 GCA_024582635.1 Todiramphus saurophagus
GTGCACGGGGGGGGGAGTGGTCACGTGCAGGATAAGAGCGGGAAGAAGCGTCGCGTGATGGGTGGGGGGAGTAACGGTCGCGCTCGTGCACGGGGGAGGGGGGGGGAGTGGTCACGTGCAGGATAAGAGCGGGAAGAGGCGTCGCGTGATGGGTGGGGGGAGTAACGGTCGCGCTCGTGCGCGAGGAGAAGGGGAGCGGGACGCGCCTGGGAAAGGAGCGGGTCGGGCGGCGCCGACTGCGGTGGGTTCGAGACCGTTTCGGGGCGGGGGCTGCGAGCGCCGTCGCCGTGGGGAGGGGGCTGCGAGCGCCTGGGGCAGGGCTGCAGCTCAGGCCCGGCCCCGGGAGGAGCATCACCCAGCGCTGCAGCCGGAACCGACGGTCCAGCGCCCGCCGGGAGCGGCCGGCAGCCCCGCGCAGCAGCGGGTCCTTCCCCGCCGTCCCTTGCCGGGAGCACAGGAGCAGCAGTTCGCTGAGAAAAGCCCAACTGCGAGGTTATTTCCCAGGGAGAGGGCAGAGCTGGGAGCGGGGGCGGGGGTCGGGTGCTGCCATGGGGGCCCCGCGTCCCTCTGCCCTCCCGGGGAGGGAGCGGGGACTTCTCGGCTCTGAGCGCATCCTCCTCCGGCCTCTGCAGAAGCTGCCGCGGGAGGAGAAGGAAGCGGCGTCCGTGGCGTGTGGAGGGGACCCGAGATGGAAGCGGGAGCGGCGGCGGAGCGGAGAAGGGACAGGAGGAAGAGCACCCGGGACGGGGATCTCCCTGCCTTCGGGAGAAGACTGTTCAGTGTTGGAGCACACCCAATAAAACGCTTTTTCCACTTGCGTGTTCCTCAGTTACCCGCTTTCCTTCCCAGCAGGGGCCGCCGCGGGATGCGCTGCTGTCGCGGGTGGGTGGGCGACAGGAGCGTGTTCTGGGCCAGTCGCCCTGCGCGGGCAGCAGCGGCCCCGCACGGCCCCGGCCTCTGAAGCAGGCGTTCGGGTTAGAGCAGTTCCCGAGAATTTTAGAAGCTGCTTCGATCCTGCCGGCAGATGACGCTGTTTTCCGGTGCTGTTTCCAAACGGACCAGCTGTGGGGAGCAGCGTCGCTTTGCAGACCCCCTAAGCGTCCCTCGTGGCTGTGGGATGAGTACGTGAGAGCAGGAATATTGGGGTGGTTTCCCCTGGAATAAGCTGTTCCCGGTTTGGGGGCAGAAGTAGGAAAGGTACATTTCAAGAAATGTATTTGGTAATGGAAGTGTAAATGGTCACTTTGAATGCTTCATTTATAAACCTCTTATTTGAATGCTGTTAGAAGTGAGATACGTGCCTGAGTTAATTGCCAATAAATGTGGCTCCCCTGTGAGCTCTCTGGAGGAGGAGTAGCTGCAGCTGCGTCTCTGTAACCATGGGGTGTTTTCCTCTACTTCTGCAGCTTCTCCTGAACTTTCTACAATGAAACCTGCTTCAGTAAGAGTTTGTGCTGCTTGTGCCCGAACGCCAGGGAATGAAACCACATGGTGCTTGTCCTCAACTCTGAAGCCGTGTTGGGAGGTGAGTGTAGGCAAGCAGGAGTGGAGGTGGCTGGGGTGGCACCTGGGCCAGAAGCATCACGCTTGGTGGGAGCGGTTAGGGAGTGGCAGGGAAGCGGCGGAAGTGTGCATCAGACTCTAATGCTTTTATTTCCCTAAAAGCCCGCAAGGCCTGGCTGGCTTTTGCTCCTTTTTCTTCCCCTTTTTCCTCTACAGCCCTCATAGCTGTGAGTGGGGGGGTGTTGCCAGAGCACCTCTTCAGATACAACAGGGAATTTGCTTGTGCTTCCACCTGGATCAGTCTTGCTCCAGGAATGCTGGAGCAGTCTCTCTTCAGGTCTGATATGGAGCTACAAATTCTAGGGCAAGACTCGATGACAATTACACTTCAGAAACACTACTGTTCGTATTGTAGTGCCGCTGGGGAAACCAGCCCCTCGTATTTGACACGGCCATAGCTACAGGGGCAGGCCCTGTGTGAAGTCGTTGAAGGCATTATGTGCACAGGACCCAGACTGGGGGCGTTACAGCCTTTTTACTGCGGGGGAAACAAGGCACAGCGCCGCTACAAGGGGCCGGGCTGTTCCTAGTGCTCGAGTGGTAATGGTTGACCTGCTTGGACCAGCTGCTCAGTATTCTCTGGTTTCTTCTGACATCCCCTGCAGCCATTTGGCAGCTTCATCCCTGAGGTGACCACTCTGGCTCGCTGTCTCTGTTGTATTTCTGTGTATTTGCTCAGGTTCACACACTGGTGTTTGCCACAAGCTAGTTCTGGGGTATTCTCTGTTTATCTTTCTGGGGTGTTTCCTACTTCTCCCTTGCTCAGCTCACACATGTGCTGCTGCACGGGAGCCTGGGGGATTGCCCTTCCTGTAAAGCCTTCCTCCCTGTAGGTACCAGTCTGTCTCACTTTCACCCAGCGTAACCTGATGCCTTGGGTGAGGAATCCCATTTTCTGTACAGTGCAATCGTTACAGGCTTGTGGCATTGCCCCATTTTTCATCTTGCGTTCTTTCACAGCATTTGCCCACCCAGCCTTATGGAAACGTAGATGTGTACCAAAAGTTGGCCAAGCTCCGGCACGAGTGCCTGGAATTAAATACTGCAGCTCCTCTGCGTACTAAACGAGAGTCACACTTAGGATCCGCCTCTTGGCAGTAAGTAACATGGCTCATCTCAGGTGACTCCCTGCCTCCCTGTGAAAGCCAGAGGTAGGAAGAGCTCCTTTTATTCTTCTCTGATTACCGCCTGAGCAGGAGGCCAGCAGCCAGGCTGCTTTCTGTCATGACTTCACAGAGAGACCGGCAACTGGGGAACTTGACTGTGTTTAACAAGGAGGATTTTGAGGAAGACTGGGTTAAGGTGGCCAGCGGAGGCTTTGGGAACGTGTACCAAGTCAAGCACAAGAGGTGGAGAACAGTTTATGCAGTGAAATGCTCTCCGTACCTGCTGCAGGACTCCACTGCGGACAGGTAACCGCGCGGTCCCCTGGTCCGGCTCAGCCCTTTCCACAGTCGGTTAGAGCCAGCTGTGGGGAGATGGGGCTACAACTCTGAAGGAGATGTTCATGTGGCTGCTTTCCCCTGGGGACTATAGGACCCAAAAGGGAGTGGAGAAAACACCGGTGGTCTGGAGCTCTGCTTCTTCTTTCTTATCTTTGTATGTGTGTGTGTGAGAGGGAAAGGAGCACCTCACCAGCATCGTTAGAGTTGAAATCTGGAGGCTGAGGAAGGCATCTTAAATTAAGCATGGGCTTGTGGATAAAAGCAGCCTGATTAATTATTTGCAGCTTTCACTAGACATTGGGATTAATGGGTATCTTTTAAACTAGGTGATTAAATCATTCTGTTTAAAGCTGAGAGACACGATTTCCAGCTGGTTTTGCTGAAGTGCTTGTGCTAGAGTTGGAAGTTC
This sequence comes from Todiramphus saurophagus, assembly GCA_024582635.1. Lineage (NCBI taxonomy): Eukaryota > Metazoa > Chordata > Aves > Coraciiformes > Alcedinidae > Todiramphus > Todiramphus saurophagus. Next base: position 3,418 of record JANIMW010009782.1, read on the forward strand.
CATCTCCTGGGCTAACCTTTTTTCCACAGTGGGAAAGACAATACCTGAGATGCCTCAATACAGAGGTTCGTTTTATTGTGGGGATCCTGCTAGAGGAAGTCTGGCAGCAGGATTTGCTTAGTAGAACTATCTTCAGAGCTATTACTGGCCTGGCATAATGTTATTGCAAGCTCAGATTCATTCCCAGTGTGTACTTACTAAATGCAGTTTTGGCACCTTACTGCTTGGCTGCCGTCAGTGCACTCTGGGCACCCCAACTTGTTCAGCAGGTTGGGAAACGTAAAGATTTAGTGAAACAGGTCTGCCAAAACTGGCAAAACGGACAGACATGTCTAGACTGCCTTTGGGACCAGATTCACTGTGCTCATGGACAGAAAGCTGCAGGCAGAGGCATATTGGATTGAATCTTTTTAGGGTAGGCAGGGCTGCTTGAGAAGACTGGCTATCACCAGGGTGCCGTACAGTAACCTCGCCTGTGAATCGACTGATACCGTTTCTTGGTTCCGCTTTTCTTTTTATTTTTCCAGGACCAATATGAACTGTCTGATGGAAGAGGCAACCAAAATGGAGAAAATCAAATTCCAGCACATTGTCACTATCTATGGGGTCTGTAACAGCCCTCTGGGGATAGTGATGGAATATATGGCGAGAGGGTCCCTGGAGAAAATTCTTCCCACTCACAAATTGTCGTGGCAGCTCAAATTCCGCGTTATCCATGAGATGGGCTTGGCGATGAATTTCCTGCATAGCATGACACCTCCTTTGCTGCACTTGGATCTAAAGCCAGGGAACATTCTCCTAGATGGGAATATGCATGTCAAGGTACGACCTTAATGCTGCACTTGCAGGCACAGGTTATTACTCAAAGAAAAGAAAGGTTATTTTTGCCAAAGGAGTCCAGAATCCTAGTAAGTTAAGTTCTTCAGGAGTACTCAGTAAAAGATTGATCAGTGGGGCTTATAAGAAGCAGGTGGAAACAAATAACATGGTATTCTCATATAGAATAACACACAGGTCGTACAGGCAATCTGTGCCAGAACTGGAAACTTGCCTCTCCAGCTTAGAAGGAAATGCTGATCTGCTGGACTCAGTGAAAAGCACTGGCTATAATTTTATTGGAGTTTTACCAAGTTTCAGCTGCTAAGCACCACCTCCTATCCATGATCATGAAGGATGGAGGTATCTCCCTGCTAACATATGGAGGGGAGAGATGGTGAGCATTGCAGGGGAGGCTCTCATTTCTTCTGTTTGCAGATCTCGGACTTTGGGCTGTCAAAATGGATGGAGCAGTCTAGCAGAATGCAATATATTGAAAGCTCTGCTTTGAGAGGCACTTTGAGCTACATCCCCCCAGAAATGTTTCTCCAGAACAGCAAGCCCCCAGGAATCAAATACGATGTGTACAGGTAAGGTCTGCCTTTCTGTTCAGAGGTCACATGGGGTTGCCACCTAGCTCTTGCCCAGAGCAAGAAAGACTGGCACATTGCCTCATTTTGCTTATATTCTGGCTCTCTGCCTTGCATAATGTCCTTGGTGGGGAACACGCTGGGTGTGATGTGTGGTACTCCAGCCGCAGTGGTGGGGAGTGAGGGGGAGTGGAATTATCTGTGGATAATCATCTCTCTTAGCAGATGCACCTCTGTGCAGCACTGATCCCATGTGCGCTGCAGACTGTATTGCCTTAGGTTCCATCACACCCTGTTAGGCTGCTGGAAGTTATTACAGAAAATGAGTAAGATTAGAGCACAGAACAGACAGTGTCTGCTCTTTCATAGCAGTCACTGCTTAGACTTACTCTGATTTTAAATCAACTGTAGCGTTGCTTGTCTGCTTCAGTATTTAGCGTCATTTTGGCCAGAAACAGGTGGAGAGAAGATTTCAGCTTTACACTTTTCCATTGGCCAAAGTACTTTGCACTCCACTTAAGCTGCAAATACATGTTGTGGAAATTCATCAGCTCCTTAGCCACTACACTCCACAGTAACCTGAGATGAGGGAGGATTTGCCTGGCCACATGAACTTGCAGTACTCAAGAGCTCTAAACCCCAGTGTGAATAAAGGGAATAAAAGGCATCAAGAGCCTGACTTTAACAGGGAGTGCTCCGACTCACTCATTCCCTGCACCAGCCCTTTTGCTGAGGCATCAGAGATGTATGTATGTATGATTCATAAGATCTTTTCCTTTTGGTGTGGGGAATGCAATCTTTCCAACCTGAAGAACTTCTTTCTTAATTTTCCCATTTCTCAAGAAGATGAAAGCAATAAGTGAATTTTATGTTTGTGTACATGCGGGAGTGATTGCTCATGATCTTTCATTGCCTGCAGCTTTGGAATTGTCATTTGGGAGGTACTTATGCAGAAGAAACCTTATGCAGGTAAATATGAGTGCTTCTTACGTGCTCTGCAGTTATTAAATGTTGATTGCAGCCATCTTCACAGAGAAAAAGCCCAGTGCGCATTACTCTTTTTCAGGAGCCAACATGATGGCCATTATAGTCAAGGTTGCAGCAGGAAAGAGGCCCTGCCTAGAACCCATCAGCGATGACTGGCCAGGGGAATGCCAGCAGATGGTTGACTTGATGAAGAGATGTTGGGACCAAGACCCTAAGCAAAGGCCAGGCTTTACAGGTGTGGTAGCTGCCTGTTATGCTGGTTAGCCAAGGGTCAGCTGCATGGATTAGTAAATGGGGGATAAATGTGTGTTAAACTCTGTGCCAGTGAACTAGCCCGTTGCCTTAGAAATGCCTATTACCTTTCTGCTGTCAACACATCCTCCTTCCCCCTCTTTCCTTCCTCCCCGTGTGGAGGATGCCTGGAAGGCTTCCACAGCCTTGTCTGAGCAGCTGGGTAGTCCATACAGCTAACGGTCTTTTCGCTCTGGTAGATATCCCTGTAGAAACGGACATGCTGCTCTCTCTGATACAAAGCCTTGTAGTAGATCCGGAGAACGAGCGCCTTGTCAGGAAGATGTCCCAAAAGCCTGCCATCTCCGGGAACCAGCAGGTGAGGAAGGCTTCCCAGTAGCACCCAGGAAATGCCACCCAGACCTTTCTCTGTCCTTAACCAGTTTCTGAGGATGTGTTGCCTCTTCCATCGCTGTTTATCACAGTCAGCAAGGGCACCTCGGCAGCCTTTGCACAGTGTGTTTGCATAGATTGTACATCTAATTAATGTATAGGGATAGGAAACATGCTTTATCAAGCTGGCCAGTGTGCTAGATGAGAGACAGTCCGAGAGGAAGACCCTTCTTTCTACCTGCTCATGTGAAGTAGGTTTATCACGTAGGGCTCAGTCATTAACAGAAGCTCAAGCAGACATAGAATCAAGGAGGTTCTTCTCATGGCACTGGCAAATGTGCTCTGATGAGCATTTTTCAGCTCTAGGGAGCTGGGAACGTTCCAGTTTAAACAACTCTCAGAGAATTAAAAAAAGGTTTTTAAATCCCTGTGTTTGTCTGACTAAGGGAAAAATCAGGTGTGGGGATAGTCACAATTTTAGCCCAGCTGCTGGAGTGTAGCTGTGCCTAGAAGTTAGCTTCATCCAGGGAGAAGTAGCAGTTGAAAACTATTGCTGTTTTGAAGGCTTGCCTAATTGTGCAGTCAGAGAGAAACAAGATGCCCAAGTATAGAGGATTGAGGAGTGGGGGTGCCCAGGTTCCCTGCGCAACAAAGCAAACAACTGGCTGGGGTGCTGCCGTGGGCACGTGCTGCAGTAAGGAAGTAGAACAGATGTATGTTTGGGAGCAAATGAGTAAGACAAGGAAAATCTCCCAGGTATCCAGAGATCATTTTCAGGCTCCCTCATTCCCATTCGTGTGATGAGTTGCTCTGCTGAGTTTTGGATGCAATAATGGGATTGGATAAAAACCACTCAGATGACAATATAAAATTCCAGAGCAGTAGCAAAGAACAACTATGTGCAAACATTAAAGAATGCAAATAAGCAACTTTATCTTATGGCTTTTTCTTTTCCCCTTCCTGAGAATGAGAGTGACAAAGAAGAGTTCCCTCGAGACACCAGAAGTGGTGGTAAGTGGGAGACTTTCTTTATAATACAAAAATTAAGAAGAGGAAACCTACAAAAAATCGCCTATTTCCTCTCTCTCCAGTGATAAGGATGTGGCTCAAGAAGGTTTCCCGTGGGGGTGACTTGTCTTTTTAAGTTCAGGAAAATGAACTGTACAGGAAATAGCAGATAATCATTCCTGTGCAGGAGAGGCCACACATCTCACTGCTTTCTAAGAGACCGCATGTAGCAGTCTTGCCTCATTTCATATTTCCTAGCTCTAAAATGACACTTACTTCATTTCATCCTGTCAAGATTCACACGTTCTCCCTCCCATCTTGTGCACACCGTGCTATTTCACTTGGTCTTTCTTCTGTTTCCCCTGTATTAGAAACTGACAATCAGGAGGCTCGTATCCCGCCTCCTTACAGCGAGACTGAAAGCCCAGAGGACATCCTGTCTGAGGAGATCTGTAGAGTCCATGAAAACGGCCTCACATTACTTCACCTGATGGTGATCCAGGGAAATGTGAAAAAGGTGAAGTTTCTCCTGAGCTGCAAAGCCAATGTGAACAGCCAGGTGGTCTGTGGCTACACCCCGCTCATTATGGCTGTTCAGAAGAGGTCACCAGAGATCTGCTCAGTTCTGATAGAGCATGATGCGGACATCAATATGCCCGATGATGATGGTTGGACACCTCTTCACTTTGCTGCTCAGAATGGGGATGATAGAATTGTACGTCTCTTGCTGGACCACCAGGCACAGGTAAATGCTCAGGAGCATGATGGGTGGACTCCTTTGCACTTGGCATCACAGAACAACTTTGAGAATGTGGCCCGAGTTCTGCTGTCTCGCCAGGCTGACTCCAACACCCAGGAGGTCGACGGGAAAACTGCTCTCCATGTGGCAGCTTGCTTTGGCCACGTCAGCTTGGTGAAACTGCTTGCCAGTCAAGGAGCAGACCTGGAGAAAAAGCAGAAGAACCATAGAACCCCACTTCATGTTGCTGTGGAGAGGGGGAAGTTCAGGGTAGTCCATTATTTGCTGAAGAACGGGACCTCTGTGAACAGCCTCGATCAAAACCATTACAGTGCCCTGCACCTGGCTGTGGTGAGGGGCAAGTATCTCATCTGTGAGAAGCTCATCAAATACGGAGCCAATGTGGAGCTGAAGACAGACAAAGGATGGACTCCTCTGCACCTGGCTGCTTTCAAAGGACACGTTGAAATCATCCACCTGCTAAAAGATAGCCATGCCAAGCTGAATGCCAGGGGAAGCATGGACTGGACACCGCTTCACTTGGCTACTCGCTACAGCGACGAGCCAGTAGTCTGTGAGCTGTTGAGATGTGGGGCAGATCCCAACATCGCTGAGAAGTCAGAGTGGGCCCCCCTCCATTTTGCAGTCCAGAGGGGCTCCTTTTTGACTGTCATCAATCTTCTGGAGTGCAAGGCAGATGTCAATGCTAAGAACAAAGTGGGGTGGACACCCTTGCACCTTGCTGTCCTCAAGGGCAATATGGCCATTATAAAGACCCTGATTAAGGCTGGTGCTCTGCTTGATGTGGAAGATATCACTGGCTGTACAGCCCTCCAGCTGGCAGTTAGACATCAGAGAGAAAACATCATCACGCTCCTTCAAGGCAAGGACTTGTTGATGAGTAAATCGGGCAATAGGACTCTGGTGAATGATGCCAAGATTTCAAGACCCAAATTTGTTCGAGGAAGGACAGATTTGTAGTCATCAAGTCTGGTATTTCTGATTTGAGTTTTTCAGTATCAGGTGCTATGCCTCAAACCACTGTATCCTGTCACCTGATGACTACAGAAAATACAAATACTTTGTTTGTTTGTTTTAAATGGATGTTTCTAAGTGTGGAGACTAAAAGAGTAGAAGAAAATGGAGTTGCAGAAGGAAGCTGACAAGTTATTATGCAGATCTGACTGGGTGGTGCTGGCTTTAGGCAATGCTTTCCTGTTGTACTGCTTACTGTACAGGGAGGGAAATGTGCGTATGTTCTCCCTTTTCACAGGGGCAGTAACCCGCATATAACTGCCTTCCACGGGTTGTATTGCTTTTACTCCCATGTTTTCCTACAGAGAAAATTGGTGTAAAATGGCCTTGGCACAGGTGGGAATTGGACCATGAGATTCTCACCTGCTGCTGGAAATAGACACTAAGCATATGGCACAGCTCTGTGTCAGATTTTCTGACACCTCATTTTTGTAACATGAATAAAATAAAAGTAAGAAAAAAAAAGAATGAGTAGGAAGTATTTAAATGGATGCGACACAAAGAAAAGAAATTCCAGAGTAATTCCACTCCATCCCTTCAGCAAAAAATGAGCCAAGACCTTTTTTCATCAGCATTCAAATGACTTGCTGACCACCTCCACGCTGCAGACTTGGAACACTGAGGCCAAAACACAAGTGCAGTTCTGAATCCCGTTCCTTGCCACGAGGGCTACCACTAACCTCCCGTCTTGACTACAAAATGCTGCTGTGGGAGTTCCACAGACTGGCTGAAAAAATTGCTCCTTAGAAAAGCAGCATCTAATTTGTGTTGCCCCAAATTTTGCAAGGGCAGGGCAGCAGGTATTTACTCTGTGGCCAGGGGCAAGTGGGGCTTGTAACAGTCAGCTGTGGGCATCAGCTTAAAAGGCACCACCTCTGCTAGGAGCTTTCCTGGGGTCTTTGAGAAGCTGGGGGTTGTCTGGAGAGTAGTGCTTAAAGTATGGAATTTAATTGCCTAGGTTCAGCCTTTTCTGCTGAAAATGTTTCTGTGGATAAGTAGTTTGGGCTTTAAGCAAATGCATCTTATTTTTATGTCTGGTCCTATTTGTGGGGGTTGTTTTTAGAGGTGCAGGATCAGGTAAATCAACAGCAGTTTAGGTAGAAACATAGGTGTGCTGGCTGGAGAGCAAAGGAGGCTTTCTAGCCCAGAAGAAGTTGTCCTAAGTAGCACTGTTGTGCAGCCTGAGATAATCCTACTATGATTTGATAAGCACTTCCAAAACATGCTTGGGATGGCTTTCCAACTCCCTCCCCCCATCCTCGTAGGTGGAAAGATGCTTCAATGTAAACAAACAATCCATAGCCCTGCAGGGGAGAGGATGCATCCTTCCTGATGGACATTAGTAGCTGGGAGTTGTTGCTTTAGCAAGTGTTGCTTTTTTATCCTGTATAAAGAGAGAAATAGAAAAGCCTGTTGTGTATGCAGCATGCTTCGGGTCCTGGCAAGCGAGCCAAAGCAATAATGTAAATGTGTAATTTGCTTCCTGCAGCGAGGGAATGGTGGGCTCCAGACAAATAAGCTTATGGGGTCTGAACAGACAGCTGTTGAAGCTCCAGGAGCTGTGCTTGGGCTGAAAAGAAATATAATTGTGCTGGAGACTGTCTCCTCTAGCTGAACATCAGTATTGTTCTTGTTTGCTCTGCTGGTATTCCAGTATCATCCCTAGTGCTTTAGCCATTCAGAAATGTTGTACTGGTTCTTCACCTCTATGAACATGGGTGGGTAGCGTATGAAAGGGAGTTGCTTTTCAGCTCTGGCCGATGACCTGAATTGCTCTAGTACAGAGAGGTTCTCTTGAGTGGCTTCCTGTGGGTTTGGTGCCTGAGAAATACTTATTGTCCAGGAAAAGCTGCTGGCTGTGTGATCAGGACGGAGCAGAACATCAGGTTTAAAATGCTCTATGAGAATTAAGCTATATTGTGACATGTGAGTCATAACTAGATCTCAGTGCTTAATACAGCAGGTTTTTCCTTGGATCAGGAGGGATAATTGTAATGACAGTGCCTGCTATTAAAAATCTCTTAAGTCACTTCTGCGTTTATTTTCCTCCTGATGTTTGTCTGACCAGTTGAACGTGTCGTGAGGATGTTATTGTAAACTGGGAAGAGATGGGACAGCCTGCATCCCCGAGGGCAGGCTATGGGCTGCTCCTCTGGGGGAGAGACTGGAACCACCACAACTGGAGAACCGCTGCAAACCTTCTGAATTCTTTGTATGCCAAAGAGGTTTTCTCCTATGTGTGTGCAAGACTCTGACTTTATTACGTTATGGAGGTTGGTGTTGTTTTCAACTGAACCATTTTCTGTGGGGAAGTGGATGATGTTACTTATGGAAAAAGTTGAAGTGATTTATTAAGTGCTGCCTGATAACATCCAAATCTTGAGGAGGTGAAAAAGCCCAACCTTGACTAATTTCATTATACATTGGCTTAAGTTATTCATGCATTATGCATTTGTACCCTATTTTGCATGATCTTTTGACACCAAAGCAAAACTTTTAGATGTCATTTTTAAAAGGGTTATATTAAAAAGATTCATTTTTAACATTTGCCATTGGTGAAGCAAGGAGCCTTGCAGGTTATCAATTGAAATGCTGGCAAGGTTTTAGTTTGCAGGGAGCTTCAAAAGCTACTTTTTTTTCAACAAACCCAAGTTTAGATATTGTCCTGGGTTGGGGTTCCTCATCACCAGCAGCTGCAGTGGGATAAACAACCCAGCCAGGCAGTGGGAGACCTGATACCCCCTGAGTCCTGCCCCTGTATAAGGGGGGGCGGGCAGGGGCAGGGGCACCTGGTTTCAACTTGCTGCAGTGTGTGACTTCATCTCGGCTGCAGCAGGGAAAATGTCTCAGGTACAGAGGTAGGACCTCGTAGTTTCTCTGACTCGCATTGTCTATCCTTTCATTAGTACTATGGTTGCCACTGTTGCTCTCTTCTCTGTGGTGTTTTATTAAATTGTCCTTATCTCACCACCCCCCGGGGTCTCACCTTTTTCATCCTCCTGATTCTCCTTCCCACCCCACAGGAGGGGGTGTGGAGAAGCAGTGGGTAAGTGGCAGCAGCTGTTTAGCTTGCTTAAACCAAGACAGCTGTTCAGAGATTCCTTGAGAATGGAGATAGTATTTGCCCACCTGCTTCATGGTGTCTACCTTCCAGAGTCGGCTTATGATACCTGTCTTCAAGGGGGTGGAGGAGGAGAGGGAAGGTACAGAGTGGGATTAGAGGCTGCTATCACTGGGATGAGGGAAGTGTATACCTTGCACCCATCATGCAACATGGAGTCAACTTTCCATCACCTCTGCTAATACCTACTTCACTTTCTTCCTGTCTTGCCCCAGTTGTATTTCCCCAAGGGTTGCCTTTTGTAGTGTGAAGATTGCATAGACATGAACTGGATTATCTCAGACAATTTCCAGTGTAGTTCTTGTTCATGGGTAGCGTTCACTTCTGTAAGGATGGACCACTATGGACAGAGAGCATCTGCAGCATTGCCCGGCTGGTGATGGGGGAGCATCACTTGCTCAATGTGGTCCCTGTTCTTTTTTTTTTAGCCGTTAGAGTATGTCCTTGCCAAAGAGCTAAAGCCTGTTTAGCTTTGAAGCCTAGTTCTGAAATCTAGACCTGTCCCCTGGTGTTGTCTGCTATGTGTGCTCTGTCTTCAGGGCATGGATGCAGGCAGTGTTTTGAAAGAGGCTGTTCTGCTGGTAGTGTCTTTTCTTACTCATCCCTTGAAGTGGAAGAGAGGATGGCTGATGACATCTTTTGTATTAAGCCAGCATCCAAGGAATTGAGACCAGGCAGTTAATTGAAGACTAAATGCCAAGGTCCCAAGTAACTCTCAGAATAATGCCACCCTCCTCCTGTGGACCTCTCACACACAGCAGAAGCTACAGACCTGGGTTCAAGGGGGAGAGAGAGAAGGAAGAAGCCTCTGAAAAAGTTAGCGTGAGGCCTCTTCTGCTTTGCCTGTGTGTTAAAGATGGAGATGACCCTAAACCTTGCCTGCTGCTGGCAGTGGCTCTTGTGTGGGCTGGAGAGGACAGGCGATTTCTCTGGGGGTACATCCCATTAGCACCAGTGGCGCCTGAGGCTCCGCTGGGAAGAGCAGGACTCAAACCCGCGCAGCCCCTGCCGATGCCACGTGCTGTGCCGCAGAAGCCGCGCTCAGCCTCGATCAGAGTGGGGTTTGTAGCAAAGAGGAAGTTTTGCCTCTGATTAAAATGTCACACTTCTCACACTCCAACAGCCTGGAAATCTCTTGCTGAGACCTCAGCTGTTTAGCTGTTGTTAAGCTGTCAAAGGCGTAACATTAAAGAATTATGAGGCATAGACAGATACCTCTCCCTTGGTGTGATGCTTTTACTCCAATATAGCTTTGAAGATGTTTTTCTTAGCAGTGATGCTTGAAATTCTGCAAGATGATGGTTGTGACTGTCAGCAGGAATGCTAGTTTCCCTGTACTAGTTAAGTCTTAAAAGTAAGGAGAAAGAAAACCAAAACAGCCCAAATAACAAGCCAAAACCTCAGTGGTAACTGAAGTAAGTCCAGGGAGGGTTGTTCTGATTTTTTGGGGGGGGTTTTGTTGTTGGAGTGGGGTGTGTGTTTTTTGTTTCACTTTGGGTTGTTTTTTAATGAATGCTCTTAAGGGCTCAAATCTGTGACAGGTTCCGTCCATGTTCATTTTACTCCCTTTAATCTCCAGGTAGCAGATGGGTGTGCGGGGGGAAGTGAGGCATGAAGGGCTGGCTTCTGCACGCAGTGCGTGCTTCCCAGCTCGTCTGTGTTGATCGCAATTGTTGCTTTCACCAAGTTGCAGAGACATGAGAATGAAACCCAGCGTGGTTCACTTCCTCATGCCTTATCCATATGTATGCGCTTCTTCACCGGTCTCCGTGTATGTGGTGACATTTGGGAGAGACGACGGAAAAGCAGTTGGGGAACATGCTAATGTGAAACGGGAAACTAAGGACTTTAAATTTTTTTATATATATATATATATATTTTTTTTTTTTTTTTAAATATCAGTACAGTTTTTATATACTTGACTTTGATGTCAGCTAATGTCACATGACCCTTTCTTGCATCCCCCTCTTCTCGGGAAGCTGAAAGGTTTAGGATGCCAGAATCCCTTGTGAGTGCTGAGCAATGACAGGCATTAAAGGTTGGGTTATTCAGTAAGGGTAGTTTGGGTTTTATTCTTGGTGTTTATGTCCAGCTCTGAAAATCCTGCGGCTGAAATGTGGAAAGCAGGTTGTGTGGGTCTTCAGAAATCTGGGCTCGGCTGTGAGAGCTGAGCTTTTGCAAAACTTCTGTCTGTACTGTATCAGTGACTCCACCAGCTGCCTGTCAGACAGGAACAAAGGCAGATTTTCTCAACTGCCACTTGGTTAAAATAGAAATCGGGGGGGGGGCGGGCAAGGATGTATTTCTCACACAAGACAGCCTGGGTCCTGTTTTGGGGATTTCTGCACGGTAACATAAGCGGTAATTATAATAATATCTGTCTTCAGACAGAAGTTGTGTTAACTCAGGACAGTGGTAAACTCGTGACTTGCTATATTTCATCCAAGAGTGTCAACTGACTCTATGAGACGAGTAGGATGTTAGAAACAGGGAATTAGCCTAGAATAAATATTCTCTTTAAAACTCGTGAAGGAAAACAAACCTAAACCAACAAGTGTCCAGTTCAAGTTACGTTCTATTGGAACATCAGCAATACAGCATGTGTTGCCTGGTAACCAGTCCCAAGTGAAACAGTGAGGACACGTGGAAGAGTCCTCCTTGGAATAATAACATCTTGCAGTGAGGGCCAGCACAGGGAGGAAAAGCGGTGTCAGAGGGGCAGCGGTGTTCAGGTGTGCTCTGCTCTAGGGAGGATCCTTACACGCCCATTTCACTACAGAGGGGAGGGCATCCTCCTGGATTCACTTCTGCTGTGCAGATGGCTGCCTTTGAAGCTTTGGTGCTAGAGCTTCTTGCAAGGGCCCGATCTGCACAGAGATGACGTGCTCTTGAGATGTTCCACGAACCGGCGAAGGAGGAAAAATTGTCCGAAGGAGGAAAGGACTGGCTGGAAGGCACACTGCAGATGTGCAGACCTCTTCTGTACAGCTGTTGCTCTTCAGCTGTATTGATTCAGCGGGGGAAAGGGGATGTCTCCACTGCTTAATATAATTTGAAATACTTACATGGAAAAAAAGAAATCCAATTGCCACGTAATTCAGCAGTTTATTTCTGTCATCGCTCTGACGGAAAAACAAAATTCAGCTCGTATGTCATAGAATGCTCTCTAGAAGAGCTTAATTAAATTTATAATGAAAATAACAGGGGATTAAGATGTCACAAGGGAAATACATTCCTCTTGCAGAGCATTACAGAGGGAATAGAAGCAATCTGCAGAGAAAATTACCTGTTTGCTGCTCAGTTTCTATAGAAATTAAATGAGTCTTTACAAACTCTGGAAAACTGCATTCCAGCCTCCGCTTTGTGACTGTGCAACTTGCAGCTTGTTATTTCTAAAATTAATCGTAGGCCTCCATCCCCACCCCCTTTTTTCCCTTGTTCAGATAGATTTTAGTCTTTTGTCCCCGCTGATAAATATACTGATGATTATATTGTGCTCTTAACCAAGAGCTGCCAACGCTGACAGCCAAGGCAGCACATGTCAGCAGTGCCTTTTGAAGGGAGCAATAACAGGACATGAATCTTCTAAACAGCTCATTTCTCGAGCGCGCTATTTAGACTCTCTGGAAGACCAAAACTGTTGACTCTTAGGCTTCACAAGAGTCATGTTTAAGGTATCCGGAGTCCCTTGGGTGAGCAGAATAGTGCTCCTCACTTTGCCACAGACCTTCTTTGGCACGGCAAGTGTAAGTGCTTCTCCAGCACAAGGTGTTTCTTCTCTCGTTGGCGTTGTTGGTGTCTTTCTGGTGACTCTGGACTGAAAGGGCTGTATTTTTATTAAAATAATATCAAATTTCTCATTGATGTCCTTGTGGCATGTCTTATTTTCTGCAGTGTTATTTTTTTCTAGTGCGTACAGGGTGGGGGGAGGCAGATGAAGCTTTCCCAGTATCTGGGGAAAAAGGTGATCTCTCTGATAGGGTTGGAAAGGTTGCTGGTCTAGTAATATTTGTAAAAGGCACTGAGATCTGTAGATGGAAAGCAGGACAGAAGGGCCAGATTTTATTTTGCATCAGCCCTATGTAGGCCAGACTTACCCTGGCTCTCTTTGGACCTTTGGTCTCAGATCAAAAGAATTTTCTCTTCTTGGTCTGAGAAGTGTCAAACAGTGTTGCACAGCACACATCTGACAACGATCTCAAATGGCCGGGCTCCCCCTGATGCTGTGATTTTTCATAACAGACCTGACTGAAAAGCAACATCTGCCTCTTGCCCTGAGACTTGAGGCTAGTTTGTTAGAGTTTGAGTTTGATTTGGCCATGGCGTGGGTGGGGTGAGCGAATCTCTTATGACAGGGGTGTTGCTTTTCCCTGCCAGTCATGGTTGATCTGGAGTACAAGTTTCCAGCATCCTATTGCTTAGAAGCATTTGGAGCCAGGGTTCTGGCTGGCAGAATAATGCAGTGGTACAACTCTCCAGTTCGGGAGAGATCTGAAAAAGGGAGGGAAGATACTCTGTGTCTACTGCTGAACAGCCCTGGGTCACCCACTAAGCCTGCATGCAAAGTCCATGGGCAAATCATAGAGAATTTGCTAAATACTTTGCTTGTGTTTGGCTGTGAAATGTTACCCAGAGCAACCTCCTTCTGTAACGGGCATTTCATGTCAGGGAATTCTGCAGAGCATTTACTCCCTGCCTCCTGCTGGGATGACTCAGGAGCGCTGCCCTAAACATCTCTGCGTCGTGCGGCAGTTGCAGCCAGTGTGAACCACGGGGATACTCTCAAATCAATTGCTCTTCAAAGCCTTCTCTCTCTTTGTTGTTCAAATCCTTCTGGAAGTGAACCGCGTTGCAGTGTGAAGGGACAATGTCCAGCTTACGTTTGTTCTGTCCATGGTATGAAAAGGTTTTAACATAGCCAGAACCTGGGGGACCCGTGAGTTCTACTGTAGACCCTGGAAACTGCACTGAAGCTGGACAGACTGAGTCTGGCACTTGGCATCGTGCAGGGTTACAGACATGCACGTGTAACTGGTGCAACTCATTACCGATGTGATTTCATGGTGGTTTGCATTTACTCAGCACTATGCATGGTAGAAGATGATGGAGAATCAGTTCTAGAGGTGACTGGCTTGTCAGGCAATTTCAGATGCCTTGAGTTAATTAAACCCTTGCCACTGACATGTGGGGAGCAAGTGCTTTTAAGATATTTCTATATGGATCTGGTTAGGAAACTAAATCACAGCAACTTCTACTAACTTAAAAAAACCCAAAACCACAACGAGTATGATACTGTTTTTTCTTTTTATTTCTTTATTATTGCCCTTTACATTGCATTAAGGGCACCACTGATCTGATTTGTGAGAGCTTTCCCTGAAGCCAGCCCATGCTCTGTTACTTTGCTGTCGTGTTATTTGGGCATACCAAAGCAGCAATCTGTGCTGCGTTTCCATTGCTTCTGTCCAAGACATCCATGGGGAATGGCCAGGGTGTCACTTTTAACACATAGGCTTCTCGACAAACAGCACACAAATAAATTCAGTAAAGGGTAAATATATAAACAGAACCAGGCAATGATCTGACCACATCTCACATGCTTACCAGAGAGGTGAAAGATGGGACACATTGATTTCTCAAATGCTGTCTGCTTTCTTAGTGCTGTATCTGACTGTAAACAATTTTTCACTTCAGAAATGTACAACCTAACTAACAGAAAGTGAGCAAGCGGGGATTTGCTGTGTGTAGCATGGAGCAGTAACAGTTCTGATGAAAAATTTGTTTGCCGTAGAGATGGTTTGGTAGAGGAAAGGATTGGAGAGCTACTGCTATTATCCCGTCCCCTCTCCAACACCGGGGAAAAATTAATGTAAGAGATTTTCTCCCAAGTAAGAACTACCATCGCTCACAAGTGCTTGATTTATGGTTCTCCAGCAGTCCTGCAATTTATCCCTTCTAATCCACTGATCAAAATAACTCTTTAGGAAATAGCACTGAAAGAGAAAGGATGGTCTAGAATACAGAAAAATAGTCTTTCTGGGGGGCAATTCCCTATAGATGTCACTGCAGAAGATATCTGTTGATCTTCTGCTGGCCTTTGGAATTTCTCTTGCTGTTTTTGTTATTGATAATTGTGAGAAATTTGCTTCCATGGTGGAGAGCAGATGCTGAAGTCCTGCTGTGCTGGATGCTGGACAGTGCTGGGCACCTGCACAGCAAGTAGCAGTGCTTCCTGCCCCGAGGCAACTTTGGTCTAACCACAGTAGAAGTGCGGGAGAAGGGAAGATCAATTGTTCCTGCTAAGAGGAGAAGTTGCTCCTGTGAAGAAGGTATTTCTTTTTATTTACATCTGTATCAATCAGTTGCTTCTTTCTTTTAGTCAGAAAGAGAAGTGCATAGTTGGGTATTCACTGCAGCCCTGGGAAGTTCAGAGGCAGAATAAAGCCTCACAATTGGCATTTTGCAACAGCTGGAATGAAATCTGTAGGATTCCAAGTTTTCATAACTTTTCAATCTAGGTCCAGCCTCGGGAAACTGTCTTCCCAACATCCCATCATAATCTTGTGCTTCATTTCGGAAGTCATTCGTAACAAAAGATAGAAGAATGAAAGGATTTTGGCATTTCTTGCCTTTCAGATCATTCAGTTTTACTTCATAGCCTGGCAGGAGGATGATGCGAAGTGGGAGAGGGAGATAACCACATTAATTTAATGTAGACAGGTGGATGTCATGCTCCAGGAAGGAATCAAAGAGTTCTAGTCCTTTCTCAGCACAAATCCATCCCTAGTATTACCTGCATGCCCAGTCACATCTCACAGAGTGATCTCTTCTATTGATATGATCCAGTCAGAAAAGCACACGGTATTAGCACAGCATCGTGCAGATTGCACCTCCTGCTTGGGATCCACGGGTCTGCTTGTAAATGCAGACTAAGCAGGGTTCAAATCTATAGGCAGGTCTACTGTTTGGCTTAGAGTTTTCTAAAGCCTTGTGTTTTTAGAACAGAAACCTTTCAAAGTCACTATGCACTTCTGGGTGTGTTTCCAGTGTTTGCCCCTCTAAAAGCTCCTGCTTCCCAGCGAGTACAGTTTGTTTGGCAGTACTGGGGTTATGTAGATATGTGATTGAATTAAAATTATTCTACTTTTTTGAGGATAATAGATCTGAAAAAATATAGCTTGGGGGGGGGGAGTCTATTTTTCACAGAAATGCTTGGGTTTTTTTCCATGGCCCCTTAGGTGTGGAGAATCAAGATGTTTCTGACAGCAGTGATGTGAATGTAGGAGGGGTGATTTTAATGTAAGAAGAAACAGTGAATTCTACATGTTTCGTTTTATTACAAGGAGGTGGTTGTAGGATCTGGCGTGTATCAGATGTCAGTGTAAGAGGTGCCTCGCTATTTTCACAGGCTTTTCATGGCCTGATCTAATTAATCCTGCTCTGTCTGCTCTCTTTCCAGACTATCCAGCACTTACCTGTGTTACTCCCCAGCTTTAGGGAGTATTTTAGTCATCTTCCTTTGAAATAAGCCCATGTATCATTTCAAAGAGCAGTTCTCCACCCAGTTAGTTGTGCCATTGCATGCAGGTGTGAGCTAACTTCCATCAGAGTCGTGGAAAATGTGCCTGACTCTGGGTATCGAGGAGCACTTGCTGCTTTCTCCTACCAAGCATTTCATCCCCAGCAAGTTTAAGATCTTCTGATCCTTTCATCAGCTGCTACTTTCCTGTTTTCTAGCTTAGAGCACAGCATGAACCCCTTCTCTTCTGCAATTTGCTGCCAGCCTAGTTAGAACTCCTCTTTCTCTTATTTTGGAAAAAAACCAAAACAAACCACCAAACCAAGTAACAAACCATAACCCAACAATTATTGTTTGTAAAGCTTGACAAAGGTTTCTATTGATACAGCCACAGACCAGTAGCATGGAGGCAATCTGCGGAGATACCGTGGCTCAGCAAGGACCCTGGAGACACGTTGTTAGTGAGATGGTGTGAAAGCCTGTCTAGTACCAGAGTTGCCAGAGAAGCAATGGTTCTCTTGCTCCGATAAGCCCACTGCATTTGTCAAGAAACCTGATCAGCGAGCAGTTAGAGGCGATCACCTGAACTGGTTGCTGTTCTTGCTTGGTAGGATGCATAGTAAGAGAATGCAGCTGGCACCTGGCTTAGTAGAAATGAAGGCTGGGATAAGAGCTGAGGAGACTGAGGAGACAACTGGGGTTTATGGCTGGAGCAGCTGGCAGTATTAAACTGTGAGAAAAGGATTGCGTCTCTTGACCTGAATCCAAAAGGCTGATGCAATTGCAGCCCTGCTTCCATGCAGAGCGCTGCAGATCTTCCACTTCATTCAACAGAGACTTGCAAATGCCTTCTCTCGTGTCTGGGTTGCAGCCTCTCCTGGCCCAGCAAACCCTGCTGCTTGTTGTTGCCAAATTCTGGCCTAAAATAGACTTGTTGAAGCAGAGAAAAGGAAAGGGCGGGGGTGGTGGAAACCCCAACAAACCTGCAAACAAACAAAAGAAACACCAACCCCACAACCCCTCTGACTTGATATTAGAATTCTGGAGAAAGGGAACCTGTGTCCCTTGTTTTGGACGTGTCTTGTTCTGCTGTCAGAGTAACCAAGGTGAAGTCATGGAAGAAGAGGACCTAGCCCTCCAGTACAAACCTTCTCCTGCGCACTCAGTCCATAATAATCCCCTTCTCTTCAGAGTACTGCAAGTCCAGCAGGTTAGCTGACTCAGAATTGGAAGAAATCACAGATAATGTCTTTACTCAAATACCTCTTTCTGCCAGTGATTGGTGCTGCCAAGAGCAGTGTTTGGAATACAGCTGGAAGGAGCCCTGGGGATGGTATCCCGTCCTCCACATAAAACCATCCCCCCTACATTTTACTGCCTTGTCCAGTTAGAGATCACTACAAAGGGCAATCCGTTCCACTTCACTATTGTTACAATTTAACAACAACAACAAAAAGGACCTAGAGTTGCTTAAGCTACATCTTCCTTGCTGTGGTTTAAATAAGGATGTAAATTTTTGCACCTAAAAATAAGTCAGTCTCAACTAGAAGTATAGAAAACATTATAACTTTTAATTTACCAAGCCCTGGATCATGGGGCAAACTCTTGCACGGGTGATTTACAAACAGAATAAAAACCTGTGAGAATAGAAATAATCACATAATGATGTAGAGAGGCAGTTGCTCACTGTGTCTGTGTTGAAAAGATGCACTCTGGTTAGCAGGATAGGCTGCTGATGCTTTTATGAGTCACTAAGTACCGCTGTGTTTAACAAATTGCTCTGCTTCTGCCAGGAGGTGATGTGGTAGGTTTCCTTTTAAGCAAGTCTTTCAGATTTACCCAAAGGAGTTGGAATCTACGGGCGTGGGTCACCAGAGTGGGGCTTTGGGTCCCAACCCTGAAAATGTGCAACTCTTTAACGAATTAACCCGTATTTATGCTTAGCTTAAACTAACCAGTTTCCCCAAGGGATCAGTGTGAAGAGCTTAACTCTGATTTTATTACAGCTCCCTTCTGTCTAATGCCACTTCCTAAGGGGGACATGTGTGAACTCCTGGAATAGATTTCCTTAAGCTTTTTTTCCTATAGATGAGTATCCCTTTATGATATATTAAGTTGCTTGAGTATAATTCGGTTAACAGAGGCAATCTGTGAATAGCATACTTAACACGCAGCTATAATGAACCACTATTCACTGAGTAAGCTTTTATCTCAAAAAAAACCAAACCCAAACCCACTATTTTGAAAAACTGAAAAATCAAGAAAAGGTCAAGCTCCTCCAATGGTCAGAAAGCTCAGCCAACCCCCACAGAACATGATTTAACTCTTCATGCTAGGGATACATGGTAACTGTGCTTCTGAGCTGAAAAACAATCATCCTGAAACCAAATCAGACAAACAAAACAAAAACCTAACCAAACAAACCAGCAAAAAACCCCAGCGTTACTAGTTAGAAAATAATCACATTAAAGTTTGCATCTCCATCTGGAGCAATTAGAGAGAGGAGGATTAGGTCAGGGTCAACAATAAAAAGCTGCAGTAAAGGAGAAAATGAGCCTTTTTTTTTCCCCTCTCCTGGTAATCGTGTGCCATTATCTAGAAAAGGAGAAACTTTATGGGTACTGATAGAATTCAGCTTTGACACAACTTAAATTTGGGGCGTTCTGTGGATTCATTTTGTGCCGCTTTTACTGCTCTTTGGTGCAAGCTTATTTCTTTAATGAGGCAGAGAAGTGATGTCCTTAAAGCCTTGAAAATTTTATTGCAGTTCTTTGCACAAACTTGTCTGTTCGAGTAGGGGAAAAATAAACAAACCAAAACCAACCCTTACAAGGAGTCTGGGGAATTGATTTGTCTTTTTGAAAAAGGCTTCGGTCTGCCAAAAAGTTTTGCTGAGACTGACCTGCCTCTGTGTTGAAGAAGTATTTGTTGCCTAATGCCCAGCGTGATTTCTCCCAGAAGAGCTGAGTGGGTCTGTTTGCTGGCAGTCGTGTTGCTCCTCCTGCCTGAACACAGTTGTGTTCTGGTTATGGCTCATCCCCAGAGACCCCTGTGAATGCAGGAAAATGTCACAGGATGTGAACCCACTGAGACGGTTTTAAAAAGTAACAGAAGGCAGAGGAACACCAACAAATAAAGAATCTTGTAAATGTCTGGTTTCAAGTACCTTGCTTTATACAGCCAGCCTTCCTTTGTCAGACTGGCTGGGCAAAGAGGAGCGTCTCAAAATTAGTCTGCTTCTTGGAAAACTTCCCTTTGCTTGTTTTAATTAAGACAGTAAAATTAACTAGCACTTTCCCTCTCACTGCTATCTCTGAATCGCATTCTAGTTCCTAGTATTTCACTCTGTAATCTCCTTGAGCGATTCTGGTTTCATCTTTGAAGGCGTTTACTGAGCTTGTTTATCAAAAAGGCAATCGGACGAGTTTCTTTCAAGATGCCCTGGGAACTGCCACATAGACCTGAATGTTTCCTTTGATAGGGGGGCTCAGACACCCAGGCTTATCTCCGTGGCCAAACAGGTTACTGTGTATTAGCTGAGCCACGGGAAAGTGCTCTTTGCATAATCTTCAATCACAGCAAGGGCAAGGTAGGCGTGTTAATGTAAATGGAATGCAGGAGTGTAACCTAGAGCATATGCTGCCAGCTGAGAGCATGCACGGAGTCAATTACCATAGCACAGGAAATTGCCAAGCCACAATAATTCAGACATAAATCTGCATCCCTAGGCTAATTTGGTGTGACTTCTGCATCTAAACCTCAGCCTTCATATATACTGCAGAAACTGATTCCCCGTTGCAGAAGCTGATTGCCCGTTGTTCTCTCCTTGCGCTGACGTTTATAGCAAAACAGAGTGAAAAGTGGGTGTATGGTGCTACAAAGGCATAAACATTTTTCCTGATGTCTTTGCTTTTAGCCAGCCTGCTTGTTAAGATTCTGTAGCCCATTTCCAAACTTGACAGTGTTGTTCTGGGTTAAGCCCTTTCATTCTGTATCATTATCTGCACCGTTCCCTGCTGCTGAACCCAGCCCACAGCCTGTGGGGAGGCAGAAGCAGTAGTTCAGCTCTTTAATATCAATCCATGTGTCATTGAATCATCTCATGCAATGGATTTAACGCAGAGCAGACATGGCACATAACTATGTTTTTAATCTACTAGCCAGAGCGCGTGACACCGTATTTATTTTAGCTTCAGACCAGGGTTTGCCTGTCCCCTGCTGGGAGCAAAGTCCTTCTCAGGCCATTACACTGCACATCTCTTTAAAGGACCACAGCAGCTGCTTTGCAATCTTGCTACTTTTTTTTTTTTTTTTTCCTAGCAAACTAGAGGAATTACAGCTGATCAAAGGCACCTTCATTTTCGACTAAAGCTGTCCTAAAAGGAGGGAGGTATTCTGAGAGAGATGGGCAGGCATATTTGTTTAGACTAGCACTAGACTGTTCATTTCTCTACACAGACAAACTCTCAGCTCATAAACCTGTCTCTTTCCATCATATTTTCGGCTCAAGGGTTTTCTTCTGCAGCCTTATACATTTTCTAGCTTGTGGTTTGACAGAGCTCTTTCAACTCACGCTCGCGAGATCTGCACAGAGATTTTCTTCGTTGCTGTCTGCTCCTGTGTTGCTGTTACTATTTGGAGACAAGATTAGATTTCTTGCTAATGTTAATTTTGGGGGTTTCTGCTTTTCCTCATGGCCTGGAGAGAAAATCAGCTTCATGCTGTTGTGTGAGGCAGGCTCCAGGTGGAAAGGCAACGCAGCATCTCTGCCCAGCCCTAAGACGAGCGAGGTGTGGGGCACTGGCCCAAAAGGGGCTGAAGGCAGCGCAGCCCTGCTGGGGTGTGCTGGGGGAGAGGCTACAGCAGGGAAGATGCTGCTGAAATGGTCGTGCGTGAAGTGATGGAGGGAATTGGGCACAGGGCTTGCTGGAGCAGGAAACCAGCGTGCTGCTGACGAGTCATGGCTTCATAGCTACCTCTCACTGCCCGCTGGGTTGGGCAGGAGACACCCAGACCCCTGCCCTCTTGGGCTTCTCGCAGTTAGAGCTGATGAATCTCATCGGAGACAGGGCAGTGGGCCTGAGAGGCTGATTTGCCTCATCTACTCTATGTTGAGGAGACTCTCCAGTCAAGAGATAGCAGCTGAGTTCCACAATCACCCTCTAGAGCCTATTTTAATCAGCTTTCTGTGTACTCGTGGCTCCTGTCTTGCTTTACTTTTATAAACTTGCTGCAAACGTGCACATCGTATTCCTGTAACGTGTTACAAACTCCCCCAGCAGTGTGTGAATATCTCTGTAATGGTTTGGTTAAAAGCAGGAGTGATGGCCTCTGATGTAGAGCAAGCACAAAACCTCTGTGCTGTTTGCTCGCTTCCCTTTGGCAGACCTGGCATAGAACCCTGCAGTTGAGGTTTAAGTGATGTAATCTTTACAGTCTCATCAGAGCTATGGATGCAGTTGATTGCATGCAGCAGGGAAGCAGTGCTAAGCCTGGTTAAATGTGCTTGCTTGTTTTCATTATCCCACTTTTTTTCACGGACCCAGCGTGACAGCTTAGGAATGCAGAATGTTTTTCCTCATTTAAAGGGCCTGGGTTTTGCTTTGCTTCTAAAGTCTCTTTAGATGCGTTTCTAGGTCTGTTCATTGTTCATTACACCTTAATTATGTTTAGTCCACCATCATCACTGTTTCTTTGGTGAGGAAAGTTGTTATTTATGAGTCAAAAGCTATTTGAGGCAGACAGTCTAGCATCGTCAGAAAGATGGGAGTTGAGGGAGCAGTTTTAGTTATTAAAAGAAACTTTGATTAAAGAGCGCGAGTTAATTTAACAAGTGCAACTGGTTTTCTCTTTTTTGCTAGATGTGTAGAAGAAAGCATACCCATTAATCTGTCAGGTCTGACCTGAAACTATAGGACTCGCTCAGCTGCCCCAGGAGATGGACAGATCGGTTCTGGTTTTATTTCTCTTCAATGGTGTGAACAGTGGTAGCTGGCAGTGGTTGCTGGGGTTGTTTCCTAGTCCATAGGCTCAGAAATAAAATCTTGCTGGCAGGGAGGATCTGATAGTAGTTGTCCTTTTATCCTGACAGGCTGGGGCTAGACATGCTAAAAACAAGCTGGTGTGTCCCCTGTTGTTTCATCTGGGAATAAAATTTATTCTGTTGCGTTAGGGGCTGTGTGTGGGTCAGTTGAGCACCTAATTCTCTGCTGGTCATAATGGCATTGAGTTGGATTGTACAGCAAGGGGAATTAAGCATCAGCTCCAATGCCTGTTATACAAGAACAAGTGATAGAGGTGGACAGCTGAAATATTCCCAGTGATGTGACTCAGGTGTGCTTAGCCAAGGCAAGTTTATAGTTATTTTTTGGTGGAATATTAACTTCTGCTTAAAATACAGTGTTAAAAATACTGTCCTTACCATGCAAATTGTCTGCAGTGCCACAGTGGTCTGACAGGTGCTGTTTATTTTCTCTGTGCAGAGAGATTGGGAGTTGTGTGGAATCTACTGTTTATTGTTGCCAGCTGAACTCATACAGGTTGGTGCTTTTCTTTGACTCGTAAATATCTGTTTCCCTCAACTTTTACAGCTCAGATAGATAAACAGTGTCCTAGAGAGAGCAGTGGCTTTCAGTCCCAATCCTGAACCTGTGCTGCTAGGGACCAGATGTGGATAAGCGGTGCCAAAAAGTACAGGCAGCTGTTGTGGTGCCAGAAGTGCCTGCATGACTGCTCCTGGCTAGGTACTTAGCTGTTTTTCATCCCTTCCTCCTCCAAATCCTGCCCAGTCTGCTTCTGTCTAGAAGAGAAGAGATATGGAGATATTTAAGAACCTTTTCTTTTCTGTGTGTGTCTTTCTGCACCCTTTCTTCCCCATGTCTGATTCTCCTAGCTTCAGTCTAGACAAAAGCTAGGATTCTCAAGGACAGACCATAGGGTCTGACCCCTTACAGCTGGAAGAAGGAAATAAGCATATAACATCAGGGTAGCTTGTGCAAGTCTCCGTTTAATTACAGTGCTCCATGAAGACATTTGTTGGTGTCACACGTACTTGTGATGGGTATCATACATTCCTGACTCCTCTGGGAGTCGTGTTTTCACTGGAGATTTTCACCACGGAGGTAGTGGCTTTTTTTTTTTTTTTCCTGTTTATTTCAGCAGAACTTAGTAAGCTGGTCAGACCTACTGTAATTAGCTTACTCTTCAATCAGGAAGATAAACGGTATCAGGACTGTAGTGGGAGCAAGCAGGCAAGCGCCAAGCACAGTGCAGGCAGAATTCACTAGCTCCTTAATGGAAAACTGTTCAGGGGCGCAGAGCCACGCGGGCTCCAGCGAGCTGTGAATCGCGGGGAGGGAAAACAGGAAGACTCAATAAGCAGAACCAAAGTCTCAATTACAAATAATAAATCAGAAAATAGGGATTGCAGCAAGGGTCTTCAGTTCTTCTTCAGGAACGAAGAAACAGAATCTTCTCGCTAATGTGTTGTTAAAAAAGCACGTCAGTACCCTTACCGTCACCGGCACTCCCGCCACCTGAAGTCCTCGGGACAGCGCTGTGCTTCCAAAGTGGAAGTAACGACGAAGACTGTACTTGCCAGGCTCAGACCTGTGGGCGAGAGGCCTCAGAGTCCTGTGCGACGCGACTGACTTCCCACAGTTTTCAGACGCGTCTCCCAACACCTTCCGTCACAACTATGGGCTGGTTGTCACTGTCCCTGGTGCTGTACGAACGGGTTGCAAAGACTGTCCTTGCTCTTGGCATTAGTTTATTCTTTGTGAAGCCAGAGGCGATGATACATATTTGGTCCTCTCTCAAAAAGAGTTATGAAGGCCTGGTTGATGGGTGGAAAGTGCTTTAGTTTGTTTGTCTTTAAGTGGAGATGTTCTGTGGGACAGGAAAACCCGCTTCAGAGGAGATCAATCGACGTGGCATTACCACCTTCCCGAGGGCAGGGGGGATATTCCCCAAGGTACCTTTGAGTCTGGAGCGTTAGGAACGAGAGGCTTAAAACGTCATTGGGCTGCATGGCGGGCTGCAGACAATTTCTCCCAGCAAATACTTAATCCCTAGCAAATGACATTTGGGTTTTTTGGTCCAAGTTAGCAAACTTACGAAGGCTATAGGCTCTTTCTCAGCAGCTTTTTCCTTCCTCGATGTTTTGGAAGAGTTTTTCATCTAGTAGTTCAGGCGAGTTGAGCTATAAGATTCTGCATCTAGATTCAGAAACAAATTTTTTGAACAACATACACGGTGTTGAAGATGATGATTTTTGTCCTGGGTTAACACTGAACACAAAATCATGGCGCCAAGTTAACACATCATTCACATGCCACTTATTCTGAGCGCTCACACCAGGTTTTGGTACAGGTCAAATATCACCTATGGCAACATGCAAATGCCTTCAAGCTTTTTTTGTCTATATGCATATTATTTCCTATTTTGATTCAGCTCCCCACCTGTTATATCACTAAGTCTATGGCACCTTTCTGCTTTGCAATTGTAAATATGGTAGAGAATAGAGCAGTAGCTTGTTACTATTTTTCCCCCAGAAAACCCCTACTGACTTTGCATTATTCTTCAAATCTTAAGTAACAGCAGTCTGAGTTGATTCCCATCACCGAGAGAACTTGCTTGGTTAACACTGGAAAAAAAACCAAAACAGATAACATGTGCCTGAGATCTCTTGATTTAGAGTTTCCAATTTTATGATTATAAAAAAAAAAAAAAAGATTGGAAATTTTCCTGTGCTTCTTTAAGAAGTGTTTTACTCTCCCTGGCCTGTAATCCCATTAATGTGCAAAGTACAAAGCATTACAATGCGAAGACAGAAGAGTGGCTGACTCCATCCTGCACGTTCCTACAGTTCTGTTCTGCTGGCATCGTGTAACACCCAGTTTACATATGTCAGCCAAAAGTTGCTCTGATAAGCACATGCTCTCCAGTTAATTCATGGGACCTATTTCTGCTGAGGGTATAGGCTAAAATCCTTCGCTAAGCTGGGATGCATTCAGACATCTGTAGGATCACTCCTCATTTACATTTACAGCTATGAGCAGACCTTGAAGAGCCATGTTCAAATGTTGCACAAATCTATGGGCTAAGTTCTAATAACACTGGTTATTGGCATCTTCCAGGAGTACAAGCTTTAGAATGGAAGCCTTCGGATCAAGGTGGGATTCCCATTTCAATGTCAAAGCACAGCTGAGAGCAAGTGTTGTAGCTGCCTGACACAGTCTCCTCTTGATCTCCAGCTGGAACACATTCCATCAACAGAGTCCATCCCGCCAGAAAATGCTTTGTTAGCAACACAGGAAAACCAGAGAATAAAAGACCCCCCCCCCCCGCCTTGGCAATGGTCTTTGTCTATTTTGAAGCAGAAACTATGTGAATATCCCGCAAACTGCGGAGCGAGGAAAGGGATTGTATTGCTCTCCAGATTGTGTTTTAACAGCTTTAGAAAACAGCAGGTAACTAGAACCTAGGAGCCTGCCTGTGCGTATGGCTCTTGTAATCATCTACTTCTCCAGATCCTACATTAATTTCTAGCCAGACCTAATTCCATGTCATTTTATTCATCTTCCTGTATTTTATTTACAGAGATATTACAAAATATATTGTGAACTGAGTACAATTAGTAAGTACAGTGTGGATTTGGCAATGCCAGAGTCAGTATGGTGAAATTACGCTGTGATGGGGTTTCCATTGTGTTAATCCATCAAAGATAGACATCAGAGGGTAAGGGATGCTGGAAACATCCAGACCTTTCCAGAGTCCAACTTGGACACAAGAGCATGTCCAGCTGGGGACTTTCTTGGTCTTTTATTCTGGCTTTTTCCAAAACACACAGTTTTATCTCATTTACTGTTAATTTAAATTAGGCACAATGTTATTCTGCACATTCTCTATTGAGAGACATAGGCAAATCATATCTGAGGTGGTCCTTGGCTTCATGGCACCCTGAAGATAGGTGAGAAGAACGGGACCTAACTTAGCTGACTTGTTCAAGTTCCCATCTGCCCTGGTCATGGCTGCAGCTGCCTCTCCTGTCACGCTGTCTTCGTGTTTCTACATTCATCGCACTAACACTCCTCACCTAGCTTTGTAACTTCTTGTAAGAGACTGGAGATGAAATGCTGGTGGGCAGAAATTGCTGCTGGGCTGGCTGATGACCGATGATAGTCGGTGTCCCGTTTGAACGTATACCATGCAACTCAAGGTATCGCTTCTTTAGTTTCTCTCCAACCCTTTCTTGGCTTGGGCTTCTGTTGACATCGTCCCATTTACTCATATTTACATGGATGTAGCGGTCCCACGTGACACGAGCTCCCCTTCTTCCTTCTGCTCGTTGCTTGCAGCCCCACGCTGTTGCGGGGATCGGATCTGTAGGTGGCAGAACCTTCTCAGCCCACTTGGGGGCCTCTTAGAGTTTTGTTTTCTTTTTCTCAAGGCTTCAGCAGTTTAATACCGGGTAAGTCAGCTCGAGGTGAAGGCAAAGCTATTGCATGGAGTTTCCGCAAGCTCTGTCTGGCTCCTATTGCGAAGCGGAAAAGATGCTCTTGTCTTTGGTGAGAACTGTATCAATGACGTGAGGCGCAAGCCGGTGGCAGCAGCGACCCATCGCTACCTTCACGTGGCTCTGCGACTGTCTGTGTTTAATGCACTCAAGGTTAGATGGCCACAGACAAGAATCAAGTGAGCGTGTCTCGATTTTTGCTTCCGCTTCAAACACAGTGTGAGGGTGGCTCTGAGACGCGCCCTTGGGATTCTTGTCCCAGAGTCCAAAGGTCACCTCAAGGGATGAGAGAACCTCCCACATGAAGTTCCTCGTTACTTGCCCACCAAGAGGTGCGTGGGCACAGTGCTGTTGTAACACTGCAGGCCTCATGCCCAACACTCGAGACCTCTCCACGGCTGCCCGTCTGTGTGCGTGAATGGCGTTGGTTTCTTTTTTCTCATTCTTCAAAACAGCGTTGCTGTTTTTACTTTTTAACAGTGGAGGATCTTCATGAAAGCCTTGCGAAACTCAACGTTGAAGGTGGTGTAAATAATCGGGTTGACAGCACTGTTGACATACCCAAGCCACGTAAAGGCGCTGTACATCGCCGGGGGGATGTTGCAATCGCAGTGCATGTTCAGGATGTGAGTGATGAAGAATGGGAGCCAGCAGATGATGAAAACACCTGGGGGGAAAGGAAAGGGACAGATTTTGATTGCTGTAAGCTGGACAGATTTTGAGACTAGGAGAGCAGTACGGTTCTTTTAGGTATAAAGAAAAACTCTTTCCCTGAGGTATAAGCCTTCTGTCTGTCTGTTAAGCCTCACTGTTTATATTCTGATTATCAGGGTACTAAAGAAGTTCTTTGTTGATGTAATTAGACCAGTTACATCCAAAAAATCTGACCTTCAGAGGTTTCAGGTTCTTACTGAGCTATGCTGCCTTTTCTGTTCTTGAAAGCCCAGGAGCTCTCTTGCCCCTGCACCCAGCTATCTTTTGACAGACCCCTGGGTGGGCAGCTCTCTGAGCCTTTTGTACAGCACCGTGAACTGTTCCTAGCTGGAAAGGAGGCAGCTCTCCTGTTGGCAGCTGCTTGCCTCCATATCCTCTAATGCATCAAGTGAAATTATTTCCATGGAGACCTGGAAAAACAGTCTACCCTGGACATTCTTGGGTGGCTTCCCTAATCCTGGGTAGCTATTGGTTTTCTAAAGGAACATGAGAGGAAGCCAGTGAGCACTCTCACCGAGTACAATGGCTAGCATCTGAGTGGCTTTCTTTTCCTTCTGTTGAGACAGTTTCCTCCTGGCCACAGCCTTGAGAAAGTTCCTTGTCTTGCCATTGGGCATAGACTGGATCTCAAAGACCTTGGCTGTGTGTGGTGTTTCTTTGGCATGTCCATTCTTCTCTACTTTCCCAGGGCTGTCCAAGGATGCCTGCAGGGTTGAGTTGGTGCCCTGGTTAGAAGCAACTGGCACAACCAACTGATGGTGACTTGGTGCCGCAGGTTTGATGGTGGTTTTCTCAAGGGGACTGGTACTGGACACCATCTCCATTTCCATCTCTTCTATGTGACTCTCCGCCTCCTGGACAAGAATCAAATGTCCACAACATAAAGACAGATAAATATACAGAGAGGAGCAATGAACGTTCCTGACAGAGTGAAGCTGGATGATGTTGGAGAACAATCAATCCATCTTCTCCCTCCCTCTATTTTTGGTAGATGCCTGGAGAAAGGTCTGCAAACGCTTTACAGATAAGAGTATTTTTAGGTAGAAGGGATCAACAGAATTGCAGCGAATGACTCCTCTTTATTGCAGAGAGGCTAAGAAATGAGAGCGACCCCACCTCTGCTCCCCATGGATTTTTATTGTGGTTTTCAGAATATAATTAGATACAAATAAAATCCACAAGCAAAACTCAACAAAGCCAATGCGGTCCAGGACTTAAAATGACAAAAAAAAAGAGAAGAAAATCAAAGACACAATGTAAAAATGTCAGAGCTTTTTACAGCTGATCTTTAGGTGAGCTTACTCTGGCTTTTTGAGCTCTATGATCTTAAACCCTCTGCTTCACTCCAAGGAATGGGAAGAATATTTAAATTTAGAGATTGAATGGTAACCTTTGTTCTCAGTTTATTTTTCTCCCCACCCCCCGACATAAATTCATTTTGTGTCCCAAGAGGAGAAAAGGGGAAAGCTCAATGCTCTGAAAATCTACTGCTTCTCTTTAACACTCACCACTTTGCGCTTATTAACTTGGAAACTCCCATTGGACTTCACAATAACTGTGCAGAGCTTGACGTCTTCTGGATGAGTGCATTTGTCCTAAGGGGCAAGCACCAGCTCAGAGGTTACACAAGCAGATGGTAAGCAGGAAGGGAAGCTGGTAAGGGAGGCACGTGGAAATGCAAACACAGGGCACGAAGCAGAAATCAGTCGGTGTGACTAAGGTGCTAAGAATGATGGAAAACTACTCTGAAGAAGTAGTAATGGAGGCAAAGCATCCCTTGTGCTTTTCACTAAAGCAAGGAACCCGCAAAGATCTGGTTATGTTTCAGTCCATCCCTGTCTTGCTGCCCCCTTTGGCTGCCAGGGACGTGCCTCTGGCGAGGCAGTTTGGAGGCAGTGCCTCGGGGACGGGACGTTCCCACTGGTTGTTTCGCGTGTGCAGTGAGAGCGGCGCTGTGAGAAGTGGTGTCTCATTTGACATGCTCAGCCGGACTCCACTTACATATCTACCTCGTGCTTTGGGAGGCTGTTTTCACTGCTGAGGTATTGTTACCAGCACCCGAAACACGCAGACAATTTCCCTTGCACTTCCTCATCGCAAGAGCAGGACTGACTCGGAGGATAGTACAGCCTGTCGTCTTGGGTACCCCAACCCAAATTCAGCAGAGCCAAAGGAAAGGCAGCTAGGGCACTGATGCTGCTAGTCCTAATGCAGACCTGCTGATGAAACATCCCCCGAGATCTGGGGAGGCCTGTGAAGCACCAGCCAGGGACCTGCTACTGCAGAGTGTGCAACTGGGAACCAGTACAGGCCACAGCATTCACCTCTGTGATCCGGCATTTCACCCAGTCCAGCCGGTGTCACCTGGGGAAAGCAGGAGGCACCTGGGGGAACGAAGCGGGAAGGATGGAGGCTGCTGAGAGCAAGGCAGAGGTCTAGTTACCTTCAGCGGGGCTTGCGTGTCTGAGTTCAGGGCATGGCTGCTGTGCTTGGTGTTGACGCGCTTCCTGCGCTTCCGGAGCACGATGTAAATCTGCACGTACACCAGCAGGGTGACGATGAAGGGAACGTAGAAGGAGACAATAGAGGAATACACGACAAAGGCAGGATTGGCAATGATGCACTCATTCTCATCTGGAAGACAGAAAGTTTCAGGCTTGTCCGTGCTGCCAGGAGCTAATATTGGCTTCCCCTCCCTCCTCCGGAAAGCACAGAGATACCCAGAGAGAGAAAGCTTCAGGTTCCTGGGGAGACTACCCCGTCAGCTGGAAGAGGTTGGTACCTCTTGGGTCACAGGGAGTCACAAAGTCCCTGGCCATTGCTTGCCTTGTAACTGAAAGCCTGCAGGTCCTGTGCTGCGAAATCCTGTCTTCCTATGAAACTGATGGCTGAACAGACAGGTCCCGCTGTCTCAGTGGAGCTATTTTTCCTGTGACTTTCCTTTTCACATGTTTTAATGTAAGAGGGATGTTGATTTTGTAGTGGACAAATATTAGTGTAACGTGGATGAGTGTTGTGTAAACTTCTACCCAACCTCGGCTCTGATGTGTCTAAAACACTGGTCTGGAACTGAAAGAGATGAAACAGATGCAAAAGCAGCTAACAGGAATAGTCTGGGATGACAGCAGGACAGGACACTGGGAACAGGGATGGATACATCCCGATACACCTAAGCCTGACCCCCATGTTTATTCCTGACTTGTAACGGAAGACTGTCCGGGCCCCCCCTAAAGCCAGGAGGTTGCCAATAGCCGGCTGCAGGTGCCGTGACACTCACCTGTGTTGTTGAGGCCAAAGAGCAGTGGGCAGGATATGGCAAATGAGAGCACCCAGACCACAGAAATCATGACCGTGACCCTGCGCTTGGAGCTGTAGCGGGTGTTGTACAGCATTGGCATTGCTACTGCTGTGTACCTGCAGCGGGGAGAGAGAAACCCAGGCTGTGGTTACCCTGCGGCTCTGGCAAACCGGGGAATGACACCTCGGTACTGCATCTGAAAGCCTGGTCCGGGGTGGGTCAGGTTGCACAAGTCTCTGAGACACCTGCCTTCCCTGGCTGGGAAGGTGTGCAGCCGGGGCCAGCTTAGCAGAGCGATTTTTCCCCCTCTCTCTCAGCTACCGCCTTCCCCCCGACATCTGCTCCAGCACTCGTGTGTGTAAACAGAAGGGCTGAACTCATGGGGACACAGACAATTCCATTTACATTCTCAAGATCAGTGTTTCTATGTCTGCTTTTGACGGAAACCCTGCTCAGACCTCATTTAGGTCCTCTAAATTGCTTTTCAAAAGACATCAACCACAGTAGCACGCTCCACTCTCAAGTGTCTGAGTCACAGGTAGATTAGCCTGCGTGGAGATGGCTGTGACTTGCTGCTGCGGATTCGGCACGCTTGCTGCCACGGAGCTCTCACCTGTCAATGCTGATGGCACAGAGGTTGAGGATGCTGGCAGTGCACATCATAACATCAAGGGTTACAAAGATATCACAGTGGATCCTACTAAACCTCCACTCGCCAACCACCTGCAAAGAGAGAGAATGAAGTCAGAGGACGAATTCACTGAGGGTGTGCTGCTGAGAGGGTCTAAAGGGAGAATTCCCACGAAGATACAGATGGTCGGTGGTAGCTGGAGTTCCGATGGTTCAAGAGGGATCAAAACTTTGTCTATGCAAGTTCCAGCTGGAATCAGGTCACGTGCAATCAGACACACACCGTGCCAAGTAGGATTGTTCGCCACCGCGTGCCTTCGAGGACTTTCTCCTTTCTAGTCTAAAGGTTTCAAGTGATGGCACAGCCGCAGAGGAAGTACTCTGCTCCATCCAAAGCATTCTTTACAGCATTCCCCCGAGGGCTGCTGTGATTTCTGTCCTTCCTGATGCCAGCCTGTTACTCTGTATTGAGGCGGGCAGCCCAAAGAGCAAAGACAAGCCTGGGCTCCTGTTCCAGTGCTTTGAGCACAAGTCTCCTCAAAGTCAGGGTGAACTGTGTAGGAGCTTAAACAGGGCTCTGAAGCACTGCAAAGTATTAGGAAGGAAATAGATTATTTTTTTATATCCTGAGCACCTCTAATTGTACTTACAGCTTTTTTTAGTAGATTTTTTTTTTTTTTTCCCAATTATACCTAGTAAAGATCAGCAGCAGAGAACTGGGAGCTTCCCTTCATTCTCAGTTTACAAAATCGGGATAGAAATTCCTCATTTTGTTGTTTTGTTTTGTTGGTTTTTTTTTTTTCGGTGAACGAAATGATTTTAATTCAGATTGAAAACTCTTTGACACACTATGTGTTGTGATAAAGGCAAAGAATCAACGCTAACACTTCAAG
Organism: Todiramphus saurophagus; assembly: GCA_024582635.1. Taxonomy (NCBI): domain Eukaryota; kingdom Metazoa; phylum Chordata; class Aves; order Coraciiformes; family Alcedinidae; genus Todiramphus; species Todiramphus saurophagus. Next base: position 35,905 of record JANIMW010009782.1, read on the forward strand.
TTACTCGTAGCCTTTTTCTTTTCACTTATCTTGCTGTTGAAACTGAACTTTGCCAATTAAGCTCAATAGCAATTATTAGGACTACTGTATTTGACATGTGATGAAAAAAGTATATTTCCCTCTAACAAAAATAGAGTCCTACTGCATTTGAAAATAGAATGAATAAGATATCTATTCTTCAGTTATTTCTGCTCTGATATACATAACCATAGGCAGCATAAAGAAGGAAGAATGACTGCATTGAAGCTTGAGTGACAGATGAATGCTCAGTGATTAAAAAAGCACTTAAGAGACAGTTACATCAGTAACTTTGATGAGAATTTGCCCAAAGGCAAAGGTTTCCAGCCAGACATAAGCCTCTGCAAAACCGGTTTCCTGAAGGCATAGTTTTGCGTTTATGGGAGATGCTCTTGCTGCTTTCATTTACATAGGAGCAATCTCTGAAGTCTGGAGGTAGAAGGTTTGCACTGAGGCTGATTTTTAAAAGGATTTCCTTTTGATATTCATTTTTGTCTGAGCTTGTCACACAAAGCCTTAAAAAAATTAATTTTATATATATATATATTTAGAGAATAAAGGCTTCTGGCCAGTTTTGATTTCAGACTGCAGACCCAGAAAGGAACCCCAGCATGCCTAACCCATGTCAGTCCAACAGCTCCTTCTCTGTTAGCAAGCATTTGTCATGTTTTTCTTGCATTAAACTAGCAGTAGCTTTAGCAGAGTGTGAATAAGAGCAAAACGGGGCAAAAGTAAATTAAAAAAAAAACCCCAAGTACTGCTGAGATGGCTTGTCACAAAACAGGAACGTAATAGGAGAGCAAAACTAGCCCCAGAGGCATCAGCTAGAATCACAATCAGCCTGTGGTCATGTTAACAAGCTTTAGCAGATGCACAACGCTTTACGCTTCTAAAGTGCCACAAAACCAATAATTAGCTAGGATGATAATTAGTATTGTGGTTTTGTGGTTTCTCGGCAGCCTCTGTCATGTCAGTGAGTTTGTTTTGCTTTGTATTCATGCTTAATGGGCTAATTGATTATGGCTTCTTCCCCGTTCTCCTCTGTTTTATCATTTTCTCTCATAAACAGGTGCCTGAAAATTAACTGTAGACTATATAGCTCCAGTCTTCAGCGTTCTCTCTGCCACCAGCTGACAGAAGAACACGGGCATCCCAGTGGAGGGGGCCAAGGGACTGTGTATCTTCTCTTAATCTTCCTCTAGGGATTCATTTCATTCTTTCGGGCTGGAGCTGTTTGCTGTCCAGTCAACAGGTAGCGCTCTTGGGAGTATTTGGCTTTATTTGGCTTTCCCAAACCATGGTGCCATTCACACACGGCTCTGTATGGAGGAGCACGGAGCCCTTCGGCACCAAAGCCATGTGCTAATGGCAGCAGTGTGAAAAGTAGTCTGTGCTTGGGAATGAACAGTTCATCTATGTGGTTTTGAAACCAAAATTGCGGTGCTTTTGCCTTTAACCCCTCTCTTTAAAGGCCAGATTTTCAGGGCAAATGGATTGTAATTTAGGCCTTCAAGGCAGCCTGCCATCTGCGATCATGTCCGTTTCCTAGAAAAATCTGACCAACTGTTAGGAAATCAAAACCACTTTTGTTCTGGGAAATGGAGGAGGTCTTGAAATAGCTGTTGTCCAGGCTGCTAAGCCTTCCCCCTCTACTCATTCACCACAAACATCCAGTACTGCAAAAGAAAACTGGGTCACCTACCTCCAGATAGACCACCCAAGGCATGACCAGAGTTGCTACCAAGAGATCTGCTACTGCCAAGCTCACGATCAGGTAATTAGTGGTAGTCTGAAGGGCTTTTTCCCTGGACACGGCCATACACACCAGCACGTTGCCAAAAACAATGACAAAGATGAGGAGGGTGAGCAGCATGGCATAGTAGTTATACTGAGGCTTCTGCTCCGCATTGGACTCGTTGAGTGGCTTGCTCCAGTTCCTGTCACCGATGTCACCGTTGTACCAAGAGAAGTTTAGGAGATCCATGGAGGTAAAAGTGCCAGGTTCCAGCTCCACCCTGGCTCAAAGATGTTGAAAAGACAGTCAAAGGCTGGCATGTAAAATAAAACAATTGCATGTTTGCTGCCTCACTCTTGGGATCCTCTGGAGCCTGTTTCCCTTACCCTCCATTCCTGTGTGCAAATGGTTGGCTGTCTGCAATTGTGAGGAAGACCCAGAGGGGAGGCCGAGCTGATGGTCAGATCCCTGTACCTGCCTTTGCAATAGGATCCCTGAGCTCGGCAGAACTGCTAATGGCAGATGCTGCAAGGAGCAGCAAGCGGAGCAGTCTGGTTGTGCTAACACAGCTCTGGCACGCACCAGATGAATGCTAATGGCAAGTCATAGCTGTGCTACCGAGCACGGTGGAATACGGCCCTGGCCCCTTCATTGCCACAGAGCCTCTTTGTCAGCTGGTAAATTAGTACAGTGTAGCTGCCACAGCTGTGGAGGGTCTCTGGACCGGCATGAACCCATGTCAGTCACTGCAGCCCCTTGCCAGGTTGGCCTGGGCGTTGAAAAGCAAATTATTGAGGTCTGTACCTGGGCCTGAAGTAGTCACTACATCAAGAAATGGTGACATGGCAGAGAGCGTGGTCAAAGAGTAGAGCCAGGAGCTGTTTAAAAGTAACCGGAGATTTTGGCTGCTTTAGTTTGGGGGTTTCTGGTTTGAGAGATCTTGAAGAGACCTCATTCACTGCTCAGCACTTCCTAAAATCAAGTATTCCCTGTTTCTCAAGCTGTACCTCCGTGAAGACCAGTGACTTGGGAATCTGGCCATGTTCTCAAACATTCCCAAACAGGCCTTCTAATTTTCTTAATAAAATACAAAGTGAATTTGATTTATTAAACTCTGTAAGTGATAAAAGTAGCAAAACATTTGCAAATATCAAATTCACCTGGGAACAATGGCTTCTTTATGTTTCACTGAGCTTTTGTGTGCTTTTCTCATTCAAAGAACAATTTGTATAATAATCCTTGGAAATTTGTTGCATATGGGTCCTTAATAGCTGATAATTCAAAAAGTGTCTGTCTGACAGTGCTATCAGCAGCACTTGATAGCTCTACAAATGTCTTCTTAGAAACTGTCAAAGTGTCAGAAATTAATTAAATGTTAGCTTATGTGACTCAGAGTGAAGGGGAAAAATCAATGCTAAATGCAGCAACAGGTTTTTTTCTTTTCTCTTGGTGCCCTTTGATAATGCAAAACGATCTAGAGAAGGCAGAAACATGCATAAAATGCAGGATGGGGGGGGGGAAAGGCAAGAACACGGAAAAGTGTCTTTAAACTATAAAAGGAGTGGAATGATTTGATATGTGCACGATCAGCCCTTTGGTCCCGTTCTGGCTCTTTCTGAGCTCTGACTGCAGCTCAGAAAACAAGAGCTGTGCTTTCTGGAGAAAAGGCCGCGTTACGTTCTCAGCCGTTCTCGCCCTGCTCATTTCATAGGCCACTGCAACGCGATGGTGGAGTCCCCGGAACCGCGTGCAGCAAATCTCTCCTGTCCACCTAGTGAGCATTTCCTTGATGGGCATTAGGGAGGGTGTAGGAAAAATTCTCTTCCATTTCCTCCTGCAACTTCTGCACTATATTTATTTCCATTTCTTTCAGTAGAACTGTTTTTACAGCAATGATTTTTGTCTTTCCATGAGGATCATCCTGAGGAAAGTTAAAAGCTTGTTTGAACACGGTACAAACAAAAAAGGTTTGGTGTTTCTAATTTCCAAAAATGTGTTTTCAGTTGGGAAAATGAAAAGCAAAAAAGGTTCCAAATAATTTTGCATGAAACAGGGAAACTAAACCCCAGTGTAATAGGTGAGAGGCTATATTTAGGACCTACTCATATGGTAGAAAACTACAATAACATGGTCAACTCTGTTAATTCCTAACTTTTAAGAGTTTTTCGTCCTAAAAATAATCTCAACTTCTCTATCCAGAGAACTGGCATCACGTGGAAGCATTATGGTGGCCATTAGAGTGTCTTGTTCAGTCTTTCAGTATTGCTTGAAGGAGCACTCTCTATTTTCCTGCTGACAGCTTCTCAGTGGAGAAGAAAGAAGCATGTAAAAGAGCTGACTTGAAAAGAGAGTTCTTTTGCCCAGGCACCTGCACTTTCCTAGGAGGCAGAGGGCAGGGACCACAAGCACAGAGAGCAGGTAGTGCAGGGGGCACCTCGCTACGCCCTGTCCTTGTGGGACCCTGTTGAGTTCCCTCTGCCCGTACGCCACTGCCAGAGACTAAGCAGACTCTTAGTGGGCAGAGTCCTGAAATGGAACAAATTCCTTTGTGAATTAACTGCAGTAAAGCCACTTTAATTCCCATACAGCACCCACACAGATTTTTTTTTTTTTTTTTAGTATGGCTGAGCTAATCCAGATATGGATTTATGGAGAGGTGAAGGGCAGGACAGAGCAGCAAGGTTGCAGCCCTGTGTCCGATGCCAGCAGTGCAGCAGCCTGGCTGCATCGCTCGGAGAGTCTCTGCTGCCTTCCCCCTCTGTCAGACCAGCTGAAGACCCAGGGCTGTGCCAACCCCCTCCGTAGTGACCCCCCTGGCCTTTTCAGAGAGCAGAATGAAAAACACGTTTGTGGTGCAGTGCTGGTATTTCTCCTCAGCTCCACGTGATTGATCATCTAATTACATTTGTGGCAAACGAGCACGACATCTCCCTGGCAGATGTGTGATGTTCACAACTGGCAGCAGCAAAACCTTTTGTCTTTCTGGCAAGATTTGAAACATGGAATGTGTATTAAGCAGAGTTTGCTGTATCATATAGAGATAGATGTACTAGGCAGCTCACTGGGAAGCAGAGGGTGAAAGGATCCAGCAGAAACTCATACGGACAGCTCGTTTGTGTTTGAATAGTACCCTGGGTCTGCCCTCTGCTCTTAGCTCTGTGCTAGATCACACATGCCCTGATTCAGTGCAAGAGTCTTCCTTTTTCTCTCAGAAATAATAAAGGTGTTAACAATCTTTTTGCTTTTCACTCTGCTTGCAACCACCCTCAGGCATAAAATATTCCCAGGCCTGATCCTGCAGTAGGGTCAGTGTCTAGCAGACACTGTGCTTCATGTCACTGCATCATCTGGCTTCTGTTTGGTAAAGATTTGTGGCCTTTGGAGCTCCTCTGGGCCTGGGTGCCAAAACACGCAGTCGGCTTTTGCTGCTTCATCAACCGGTACGAAATCGCCCCCAGCTTTGCCCGGGATGTAATGCATTGAAGATGAAGTCTGGAGCTCAGGCTGGAGCAGGCCGGTGAGGGCAGGAGCTGAGGGGTGCAGCTGGAGGAGCTGTGGTACCCGAGCGGCACCTCCCCGGGGCAGGCAGCCCCTGGTGGGGCTGCTGGTGGCACTGGTGTGCTATGGGGAGCTGGCTGCTCGTGTTTTCGGGGGGCACGCTCTCCTACGGGCCCCAGACACTGTCCTACTGCTCAGGACTCCTGCCTGACAGGATGCCTCAGTGACTGAACTCCGTGTAGAGCTAACGGGAGAACAACGGCCAAAGCCACCAGCAGCAACATCCTGATGGCAGATGTTTCCACAGCAGCTTCAGAACAGTGTCTGCCTCCCTTTCCCAAGCTATTTCTTAAGTGCAGTCCTTGCCAAATTGCCTCCTTCCTTCTAATCGCTGCTACCCAGACGTACCCGTCGGGTTGCTGGACGCCTAACCTAGGACTGCGTGAGAAAGGTGCTTAGAGGCAGATTTGCTCCAGAGGCACTTCTGTTTCACAGAAATCAATGTCGAAGTGAGATCTGCACAGTACAGCGCCTCCCTGAACATTGTCATTTTCCTCTGAAATTTCGGAATCGATCGGCCACGCGGAAGCTGTCAAACTGACATCTTTCCTGTCCTGACGATGCTTCTCGATGCTGTTTACTGGGCTCCACTGAGAATGCAACTGAGGCGTTCCAGTCAGGGGCAGCAACACACCCTGTAGCAGCAGAGATGTGGTGGAAGAGAAAGAGAAGGGGAAAGTTTATTTGAGGCGCTGTTTTGTTATCCCCCTTCAGGAATGCTGTGCAAAGGAAAGCAGCTTCTGGAGTAGTTTCACCTAAGGCCAGAGCTGATAATTTATTCCGTGAATTCCGGTCACGGCTCAGTGGAGAGCAAGGATGGTGTGCAACAGCTGTCAGGAAGAGCCTCTTCCCATTCAGCTCTATGCAGGGGACAGGTCTGCAGACATTGAGGAGGAAAGGCTGGGAAATAGGAAAACATTGGAGCTTCTGTCTTGATCTGAGAACCACGGTACCCATTGCTGCTGCTAATGCTGATGAAAAATCCCAGGCAGTTGCCTCGGCATCTGACACTGCGGGATCGGCCTGTTGTGTTCAGTGTATCGACCAAGTCCTGGTGGCTTTAAATCAACTTGCCCCCCAGGCAGAGTAGTACATGCAAGTACAGCAATCGTGCCCAGTGGGGTCCTGGCAGTAATTACTTTGGAAGCAGTTTTGAGCACTGACTGTATCTTTTCAGTGGGTAGTACTGGGCAAACCAAACTTCCTACACTCCTTGCCATTTACTCAGTGGTGAGTAAGTCTCTAGTAATAAGTAAGGAATACAAGCAGTAGGCTTAGCTACCTCTGCACACAGAGGTACACGAATTAGAGACAAAGATCCTCCTGACAGGGCTGTTTTGTTGGGGAGGGTCTGAACTCTAACTTGAGCACCATGCAACCTTCCTCATCTCAGCACTTCCTCCTGTTAGCATGGGGCTTGTCTCCAGTGTGCTCCCGCCACATCGGCCTTGCAGTCACTGACTCGAACGGTTCTTGCTGATGCCAAAGTATTTCCTGTTCACTTCTCAGTAACTGCATTGTCCAGAGCTCTCTGTGCTAGTTCTGCAACGGGAATAACCGGCCACCTCCCCAGCCAGCAGCACGGGGACAGAGGGTGAGGAGAACCCCAGCAGCCTGAGCTCCTTTCTCTGGAGCGTAGAGAGTTTCCTCCCTGGGGGAGTGGGTGACAGGCTGCTCTCACTGCAACAGCCTTGGAACTCAAGACCTGCAAGGTTGACTCCTGGTTACTGTAATGCAGATGCTCTGTCGCTGTTGACTTCAAGAAGTCACTCGATTTCTCCCTTCTCTGGTATTGGTGCATTTGTCATCCCTCTTTCCCTGTGATGCCATGAATTTTCAACTGAGTTTGAAATCACACTGCAGGGGGGGAGAGGGGGGAGAAGTTTTTCTTTTCCCCAGAGCACTTGTCCATTATTCCTGGGTACGGTGCTGATGGAGCAAAACCTCTGCCAGGACTGCTGTGGTAGGGGCAGAAGCGGCACAAAGGGCACGGAGCATGTTACTGCCCTCCCCGTTTGAAAACCAGCACACACAGGAGCCTGGATCATTTGGAAAAGGATGTTCTAAGGCTGGATTTCATTGCCTCCTGCTTTCACGTCCTTTGGAAATCTCACCCTTAATTAAAGGCTTGCCAGGTTGCTTTGCAAGTCCTAACAGCAGCTGTTGGAGCGTGTGGTCTTGCTGTAAGCGCTCTGCAAAGGGGTCCTGACGTGCACAGCCAGTCATCGCAAGCACAGAAGGGCAGTTTACGTTGCAAATCCCTTGTTTTCCTTCCAGAGTGGAAGTGGGTATGAACAGCTTCCTCCAGCAATATTCTCCTTCCAGAAAACCCTCATTACTCCCTCTACCCACCTGTAATTCAGAAGCGAGATTTGAGTCCTGCCTGGCAGCCTGATGGAGCAGAGCCATTGAGTTCTATCACTCTTTAAGAGTATGTGGGTACAGGGCAAGCTTTAATCTTTTGAACATTTGTCAGATGAAGAATTTTGCAAGCTGGAGCTACTCCAAATGCAGCCCACTTGAACAGTTCTCAGCTTGGTAGAAAGGATGGGCAGACAAGGGTCTTTTAAAAATAATGTCAGAGATATTGCACAGATCTTGATTTTCAGTGTTTAAAGGTGAAGATTTATTTCTTGAAGACCTATTCCAAAGTCCTCTGTTAGGCTCATTTAGGAAACAAATTGTGGAAACAATCAGATCTTACACTGCAGGATCTAATGAAATCTGTAGCAGCTGCAGATGAGACTGTGAATTAATAGCGTAGGTATTGCACATCACCTTGCTCTGCGCTCTCACGTGGAGATGGCTGCTGGCAGGGACAGCTCTCCTCACTAGCAAGGCATTGGTTCATATTAAGAACTGCATTATTACAGACCTAACATCCCCTTCTGTACCAAAGCCCTTTCTTTTTCTTAATTATTTTTATATGTATCCTGATGCCAAATCTCTCTGACTAAATCTGAGCCTCTGACTAATCCAATAAATTCCCAGCCTTATGATACTGGTGATCTATCATCTTTTAGAGTTTGTTATGTGTTCAAGATCATCCACCAGTGTCTGCAAATTACCCTTAATCAGGAGTCGAGTTAATAGTGTTACATTTGAAGAACTGAAAAGGCTGAATCTCTTCACTCCCCATCCCCAGTAGTTACGTGTAGACACAGCTGAAATTTGAACACAATATTTGCTTCTAAGTATTAGTTAAAATGTGGCACATGTGTAAGGAATTTTAAAATGTATTTGTTATCTGTTTGATGCTCGCGGTACATTTTGGTGCTTAGCATTTGAAGCGTATAACTTAATATGATTGCAGAAATAGATTATGTTAATACCTTAGTCGAATAAACCCTTCTTTTCCCCTCCAGTCAGGCTTCCTGTGTTTATGTAGCACCTAGCACAAGGATATTTTAGCTCTCAGTCCTTCAGCCATACTTTATTAAAAGTAAATAATAATAATTCAGATTGAGGAGATCAAATATTTGCCTTCCACTTATGTCATTTAACATTCATTTAACATCTGCTCTTTTCATTGCCACCTCTGTTACTAAGCTTGTTTGCAAAAATGTTTGCCAAATGCAGTGAATTCCAGAGGAAAGGAGAGCTCTCTCCTCTATCCCTCCCCTTCCCTCTCTTTTTCTTAGATTTTGTGGGTGTTTGCCCCAAACCACGTATGACTAATATTTGCCTTGAAGTTCCTTTTAATAGATTCTTTGTAGAAGATTTGGTGAGGATGTGTCAGTCAGCACAATATTCATGTGCCTCCTTCTCGCTCTAAGAGCCACTTTCCTGTATCTGAAACTTCAAGTAAAGATCAGATGAATTACTGTCCTGTCCCTCCTGGCAGGTGAGTACCAACACGGGCTGCGGGCGGCAGAGGGGAGCTCAGGAGGCTCTGTGGATCCCTCCTATAAACATCAGCCCAGTGCTCCTCCAATTTCAAATCCTAACGATCTTTAATCATTTAATCCCTGACCCAAATCAGCTCCACTGTTCAGCTTAAATCCTGGCTTCCAACACCCACCTCTGTGATCTTTGCAGGCAAAATGTGAGTAGAACAACGACACATGTCTAGTTCTGGACCTATCCTTTTACATCTTCTCCATGGAGTGGGCATTCAGCCACAGAGGACTTGGGTTGGATCATCAGCCTCTATAAATCAGCGTCTGTTGTTGTGGCCTGGAAAGAACTTGGAGAGTCCCGTGGTTCAAGATTCTGCACCATGGTCATTCCATGACAAGTGCTTGTCTGGACTTCTTGACCTAACCTTCTTGAATGTCTTCTAGACATGCAAAACAGTTTGTTACCTTGTATACATGCAATGTGTATTTCCTCTCCAGTTTGACTTTCTGTTCTAACGCTGTTGCATCATTCTGTCCCCTCTTCAATTTAGTCTACCCATGGAGGCAGAAATTCACTACGCAGATCTTTTTACTGTTACTTGTGATACAGAAGCTTATGTTCTTGGAAGAATTCCTGTTCCTAGACAGGAATTTTCTTTGCAATAGGAATCTTGTCATGATTTCAGATGGACCTGGCCCTCAGCTTGTGTAGCAGAGGTAGCATATGTATTTGGGTCTCAAACGGGTATATGTGAGAGAAAGAGCCACGTGCAACGTTTCAAACATCGGGACCCCTGATAGGACCCATTTCCTGGTATCATTCCCATTTCAGAGGCAGGGGAAATTCACAGGCATGTCCTCCTGTGGCGATGGTGCAGTGACTCTGATGGTGCAGTGACTCTGATGGTGCAGTGACTCTTCACTCACACCCCTCTTTTCCCTGGGGGACCTGAAGCCAGCCACTCCCCTTTGAACACGCAGCAGGGAGGCAGACTAAACAGGAGCCAGGCATCTTTTCCCCCCAGCCTCTTGGCTGAGCTAGTGAAAGATGCAATGTGACAAGAAGTGTCATATGTGATCAGATAACCCCTACGTGCCGTCAATGTCGTCCCCGCCTGAGTCGCCGTCAAACCCCTCGCCGGAGTCGCCCGAGCCCAGCGCCGGGTTGTGCTCCCGCTGCAGCCACCCAGCATCTGCGCTCGCGGAGCCCTCTGCTCTCGCCCGTGTTCCTCCAGCTCCCAGCCCAGGGATCGCTTCGCGCGCTCCCCGGCTGCTCTCCTAGGTTCTACCCTCTGACTCGCACGCTGCCAGCAAAACTTGCAGCCTGCTGTGGGGCGTTGGTGTACGGGAGGCTTTACTATACCAAACGCAGCCAGCGTACCCTGGAAAAGTTTGTAAGCTAAGCTCACCAAAGGGCAACAGGAGGGGTCAAGAAAGGAGACGTGCTTACTGTCGCTGTTTCTGTTGCAGCAATCCCCAGGCCCCAGCAGTGGCTGCAGCATCCCTCTGTGCAGACACTGCGTGGTTTCCTGGCTCGCTCGCTCACAGAATTATCAGGCCAGCATCGGACCCAGCACCCTTGGCCTGCAGCCCAGGAACCCTCGGGATTACTGGCTGAGGTTACAAGTGGATGCTGTGCAGAGTATCGATGAGTGTTGTTTGCACTGACAGCTCCCCCCAGTAGAATTTCTCTGGGCTCAGTTGTCAGGTATAGTCAGAAAGAGCCTGCAACTGGGAGAGCTGTAAAGACGTACAAGCTCTGACTGGTAGGACCCCTTTCCTGCAGTGTGCACACCTAGCACCTAATATGGTGAATACTTGATTTTATTTGAGGCTTTTAAGTGCAGCCACTCCATACGTCTGTCATGAATTCCTAAATCTGGACCCGCTCTGGTTATGAATTCCATATTATTTCCATATTCCTTTAATCCACAAAGTCATTAGCAGGGCTCCACAAAGTCATGAATATTTTCTCCCTATTAGGCAGGCAGCAGATACTCTTTCAGATGAAACGTTACAAGGAGCACTAATGTTTTTAATTATGGAGTGCTAGGTACAAGTTACTGTGAAAGTTAAGGCAGGGCTAAATCCAGTGCTGTCTTCAGTGGCTGATTAACTCATCAGCCATATAAATAAGGGGGTGCAGAAGACTAAAAGCAAAATGTGCATGATCTGAACATGCCTGCCCTACTTGCTGAAGGTGACACAAGCACAAAAGTCTAAGAAAAGCCTCCAGCAGGCGCTGGCCTTTGTCTTTCTAGAAGCAGTGCACTGTAACAGTGCAGAGATGTTCTTTTTCGATATGCTCATCCTGCAAACACAGGATCCCTTCTTTCCCTAGGGAACAAAAACCCCTCCCCTCTGTAAGTGATGTCATTTGCTATGTAATCATGGGTGGCTGTTGTTGCTTGTGACTTCAGTTTTTCACTCGCATCAAAATCAGACGCGTTCTTAGCTGTCAGGGTGCTGCCACGCCGGACACAGTAAGCGTGTCCTTGGAATAGTATCTTTGGGGTGGACACTAAATGCTGAGGGAAACATCAAAGCTATTGAGCTATCTCCTGTACATATTTAGTAATTGAGGGAAACATCAAAGCTATTGAGCTATCTCCTGTACATATTTAGTAATTGCTTTACTTGAACATTTCCTTTGCACGTTCTTTTTCTTTACGTTCTTTTTCTGAAGTATGTTTATTGTCTCTGCAAACAATGTCTCTCACACTAGGATTGTGTGGGGATGATTTCGAGGGCTTCTGAATCAGAAATACAATAGCAAACTGAATTGCAAAATGTAGCCCCAAAGGATTTGAATTTCATTATTATCCCTTTTTGTCATTTTCTGTTTTGTCTTAACTTCCTAATTGATTCTTCCTTCACACTAAGGGGAAAAAAAAAATAAATCTACAGATAAATAAAAATAAAACTTGGAAAGGACGACAAAGGAAAGTGCAAAGAAACAGACGTCGCACGTAGACAAACATCCTCCTACATAATGAATAATTGCACATTGTCATTACATAGATTTCTCCTTTTATTAGGAAAACATTTTGCAAAGGGAATGCATGTGCTGCTTGTACTCTAGAAAGAATATCTGGATTTTACTGGTGGAGTGGAACCTGGGAATGGTAAAATGCCAGTGACAGTCTCTCCTGGGAACATTAACCTCCGAATTTTTCCAGATAAAGTGTTAGCAAAAAAACTTCTGAATGTGTATTGGGGAGAAAGGCAGACAGACAACATGTGATGAACGGAAAGCAGTTACGTTCTGCAAAACGTTGATTCAGCTCAACTTTCAGTGGAAATAGTTTTGTCCATGAAGTTATCAGCTAGCCCTAGTTCTTACGGCTCTCCGGAACCAATGTTGTGATCTGGGGTATCAGAATAAGATGTTTTAAGACTGCTGCCTCTTCCCACCTAATCTGCTTTCTTTGCACGTTTGCTTTTGCAGAAGGATACTGAAATTTTCCCAATATCTTCAGGTCTTGCTCAAAAGACATCCCTACCAACTGAGCTCTCACTAGGATGCAGTCATTGTGATTCCCAGTGTGATATCTCATCCTGCAACGTAGACGATTCCCTGTTGAGCACGTGGGGGGCCAGGACAGGTCTGGGGAAGACTTTCTGTGACTGAAACGCAACCCTTGGTAATACACAGCTGTGTAAAGCTGCAATTATTTTACTGAAGGCAGTGAGCTATGTGCTGCTAGTTCAGTACCCCTGAGAGCCTGACCCCATTCCCAGCCCTTGAGAGGATGCCTGCCTTGCAGTTTAAACGCATTAGCTGCTCTCGTATGATCCACGCTCAAAATTAGCTATGGGCGTAACTCCAGTGCCCACTGCTCGTTAACGGATAGGAAGGAAGCCCTGTACTTCAGAGATGACCTCAGCTCAGCTTCTTCCAAGTGCAGTGCAGACACCTTGAGCTATAGCCAGGCTACCAGCCAGTGATGTGGATGGAAACTGCACGTGACCAAATGTGCTCCTGTTTACTCTCGCTTCTTGTTTTCGATTTGGAAATAGATCCATACACAGGATCCCTTCCACCCAGCAACACCATCTCTAGTGGCTGTCCCAGTGCTATCCTTCAAAATGCTAAAGCCTACTTTAAAACCAATTGCAAACTTTGAGGAAAAGATGGCTCTTTTAGCCTAGTTTTCTAGAGAGGAAGGACCAGGGGAAACCTGAAGTTCACTGGTAGCTTTGTGTGCAGTTTGTAAAATAATAATAATAATAATAATAATAATAATAATAATAACCTCCTGGTACACTGGAGAAGGCCTAACCCTGTCATAGGCTATCATCAACATGAGATACATGCTTTACAAACTAAACCAAACCAATAGTAAGGACATGTAGGAATCTTTACTAGCATGGAGATTCTGATGTTGACTTTTTGATTCCCTCTTCAGACAACTGAAACTCTCTAATTCTTACTGCCAGTTTGCCATTAAGAAAGTGCAGATAAGGAGCTCACGCGTTCCTGGCGCGTTCACGCAGAGTCACGGTGGGCTAAAGTGTTGCTGCACAATCACAACCGCGTGTTAGAGCACCCATAGCCTCACGGGGATGATAACTGACTCAGGTACTGTGCCATCGGGGTGGTTCTTACCGGTTTATTATATACAGGGGGTGTGCGTGTGGTTTCTATTTTTAATGCTTTTTATATTAATAAGGTCTTTATAATTGTAGCTTTTCAAGCATAAGTGACTAAAATTGGGCTCTGAAATCTGTGTATAAATGTCTAAAGGAAAGCAGGCAGGCTGGAGGCACCCTGTTCTCTCCCATGTGGGAGACTGCTGGATTCCCCAGCACATAGCTAAGGCTGGAACTCAGAGCTCTTCTTGCCTGGACTGGTCACCAGAGAAAACAGATTAAAAGGATAGAAATCTTAACTTCCGGCTTCAGCGGTCCTGTAGGTAATCACATTTTTCTCAGCTTGTCGTACGAATACGTAAAAGCTTGAATGACAGAGATACCTGGAGGTCAGAAGAGTGCTTGTTATAGACAGAATCTTAATTTGCTAAAACTCCACATTGCCTGGGATGCCTAAATAGTGTTCGGGGTGAGGATTGAGTGTAGACAAGTAATTCGTAAGGTGTAATATGTTAGGTAATAGATTTACCTTTTGTGAATATACTGTCTCAGCTGCAGCATTCAGGGGAGCATGATTCAAAAACCTGAGATGCTGGCGAAGAGTTGATTTTTCTGTAAAGCTGCAAATTGCGCAGCGCATTCTCAATAGTGTTGATTTTGCTGATACACCCCCAGCGTTAGCAGTTGGCAACCTGAAGCAGTGAGCAAAATCAAATACATGTATTTATCAACTGGTAAGTGTGTTTCCAGCTCCTGGGACATCTCAGACGGAAACAGCTGAGGCTACAGTGTCTGCAAATGGGGATAAATAATGGAACACGTACAGAAAGGGAGATACCAATCAAAACGAGTGCTAACGGCGAAGGCTGCACAATCACAGCAGATTTCACTTACTTCAGCAGGACTGGATTGCACTCTGATTAGCTTTCCTCAGGCAGCAGCACACAGGTTCAGCACGTTTATTTAGCTCCATCAGACATTTGAAGTGTGGATGTCATTGTGACCATCCAGACCCACCTACAGGGCTTAACACTGTGTTCTATTATCTACTGCTTCTGTTGCTCCTTAGAGTCTCTCTCTTCTTCTCCAGTGCTACATAACACATAAGGCTGCATTTACATTTTCTGAATGGACTAATCATGGCTCTCTGCTTTGATAAAGAATGTGCAGCCTCCCACATAACCACATGGAAACCAACAGGGAAGAGTAAACCAGAAATAAATCCCTTCTAGGGGGTAGAGAGAAAAATACCCACCAAGATAATTGGGAGGGATGTACAGAGAAGAAGCAACCGAACAGAGTCACATCTTAAAAAAAAAAATTAAAAAATTATAATGCTAAAAATACCCAGATGAAGGACAGCAAGAGAAAACATGATTGAAGCGGAACAATTGGTAGAGGAGTTAATACTTATTAGCAATCATTTTAGATTGAATATAGGTTGGTTTTGTAACAGCGCTTGGCATGATGCATTTGACAGGACTTAAACAATTGCCTCCCCCTTTCCCAAGGAATCCAGTTAGCTACACCCTGGCACAAGCTGATCAGTCTCGCGTGCTCCTGAAGAGTTAGCCAAAGCAAATATAAAGTTTTCACTTGTAAAATACAGTCCGTATTCC
This sequence comes from Todiramphus saurophagus, assembly GCA_024582635.1. Lineage (NCBI taxonomy): Eukaryota > Metazoa > Chordata > Aves > Coraciiformes > Alcedinidae > Todiramphus > Todiramphus saurophagus. The sequence goes on from JANIMW010009782.1 coordinate 51,267, forward strand.
AGACTTGAACAGGTTTTAACTTTTAGCTTGCTGTATTTTATCCTGAAGCCTTAAAAAAGTGACCCTGAGAGGCCAGACAAAGTTCAGTCAGCCCAGTAGCTTTTCTTCAAAAGCTATTGCCTGTCCGGGAGCGTAAGAACAGAGCAAATATAATATTTTTGAAAGTACTCCCGCCTCATCCAGCTGTTTGCCTCTCGGTATTTGCTGAGCCGGTGTGGTTTCTATGCATTTATTAACAATCAGTGGACTTTTTTCCCTTGGAATTGAAATTGCCCAGTGTCCCCCTGAGCCTAGGTCAGCAACATTCAGGAACATTTAGCATCCAGGCATTCTGTGGCAAGAAGCTTTACAGTTAAATTCCATGTTCCTTGAACGTACTCCCTGTCCCTTATCTACCAGCACTGAAGTATCAGCTGTGTGCACGTGAGGAAAAAAACCACTCCAGATTCCCTAACTGTTCAGAAGACATTTGGGTACAGAGGGTGAAATTGGAAGAGTTAATTATGCAAGTATTGTAAGATTCATGAGCCAAATCCATATTATCCATATCTGAAGAGCTACAGATACTTGTGCATTTGAAGATAAGTATTCTTCAAAGTTCATTTTTGTTTCAGAGAAACTCAGTTTTATATTGCTTGTGAGAAAAAGGGTGTCTAGCTGAACGGTGTCAAAGACAAGCAAGCAAATGCTTTACAGAAATAGAGCACGGGGCTTAGAAGTTAATTCTACAGCTTCTTTCACGTGGTGGAAATAGCAATGTCCAATATGATTTATTATCTGAGATGCATCAAAATGTAAGCAGTATAAGCTCAAATTTGAATTCCAAAGTTCAAGTGAACAGAGGATGGGAAGGTGGAGATTTGCTGATTTAATACAAAGGATGGATTTTAGAAGAATGATCCACAGGAAATTGTACTTTATGTGCTAGGCCTTCCCTTTGATTAAGGGGACATATCTTAGCGGCAGGTCCCCCCTGCGCTGTGCAGACCTTTCAGCCTAGCTGCAGAACGCTGCTGGTCTCTTCCAGTTGCATTTTCCAGCACGTTTGCAACTCGTGTTGCCAACTGACCGGTGCCTTTGCTGAGCAAAGATGAGTCTTTGCTAATGGCAATACTAGCCTGACTGTACTCGCCCGAGGGTCCGTGAGGAAGAACACGCTGCAGCACCAGTGAAGTGCCATTAAAGGAAAAGCTGAGTATCTTTCCCAGGCGGGTGTCTATACTTCAGCAAATCCAGGAAAGATTAAAGTGCAATCTTTGTGCTCGCTGCCTTGCACAGAAGCAGTGCATGCAGAGTGAGTGGATGGCAAGCTGTGATTCCCTTGTGAGGGAAGCGTGTGTATATAAATCACCTGTGCTTTGCAGATTTATGTGGGTGGAACCTACTCACTTCAGTGGGCTTCATAGTGACTTGGGACTCGATTGTGAGAGCCGTCTCAGGATGGGCACGATGGACACTGTGTGGCCACTTAGCCAATCTAAATTGTGAGCTAGCCTTTCAGGCGGAGTGGGAAAGTGACACAGAAGCAAAATGTAAAGGAGAAAGGAAGCTGTTTGGTTCTGGATATGCTCCGTGTTAGCTACAACATAACCCACACTAACTAGTAACCCAGCCTCAACTGGCTCTCTGAAGTCTGAAAGGCGTGCTTCTGCTTTACAAATGCCACAGTGTACTGATCTCAATACACGTGTGCCCATGGAAGTTACGTGCAACTGTAATAGCACGGCAGATGTTACGCAACGGAGTTACGTGCATGTAACTGCATGAAATGCATTTGGGTGGCATTTGGTGCTGCGTGGCACACCACGTAAGGCAATGCACTGAATTCACGTCAGGCGACTGCTCTGTGGCTGTCTTTAGAAATTGTGAGGGAAAAGGCAGGGCCCAAACTCGCATCTCTGTAGTTCTGCTGACATACAGTTACTCCTCCTGATGTTACCATTTCAAATGGCCAGGAGATCTGAAGTCTGCCCTTCTCTCCCTCTCTCCACCGCATTTGCCCTGTCCGGCACATCAACCAGTTGAAGGTACTTTTACAAAAGCTCTGTTCAGAAGTGTGGAAAGAATTCCAGTAGTATGAAAAAGTTAAATGGAAACAAATAAACTACAGAGACGGTGCTATTTACACTCTTTTGATGGAGTTGGAAATGCTGTCAATAGAGTGTTGTGGTTTTTTTCCTAGATTGCTACAAACAGTTCATCGGCTTCTAGTCTGAAAGAAACAGAAGCCCATAAGCACAGGATTACGCATTCTTAAGACCATCGTGTGGTGAAAGAACAATTACAGGAAACACTGAGCATGTAAGGAATATAACCCACGCCATTCTGCAGCGAATTGCAGGTGACACCTCTTTGACCAGTTATATTATAATCTTGTGGCTGGTTATTTATAAAACAACCAAGTAATTTTTCTTTTTGACTTTGAACTCTACTTGAAGAACAGTGATTCATGCTCCACATGCTGTTAGCTCTATATGGCTCCATGCTTTGCATGTGGGAAAGTCAGGCTGAGAGACACTTAAGAATTAACATGTGAGGATGTGTTATCTGTGTAGAAACCACCTACAGTCAACAACTTTGAACAAAAATACTTCAGCACTGCACAGGACCCGATGCAATGCTCGAGTCTGCTTCCCAGCCCTAAATCCCTGGGTTCCACTGGCTTAAAAAAGCCAGGGGAAAATGATACCTGAAGGGCAATAGAAAAATATTAAGATGCAAACAGGAACAAGTCAGACTTTCTTCATGCCCCAAAGGTTAATGTAAACCTTGCACCAAATCGATTCAGGGGAGTATTTCTGAAAGATTTCCTTCTAGGGCTGCTTCAGGAAAGGGGGACTGATGTCCTGTCCTTCCCTGAGCACGAGTGTTCAACCTCTAGCCTGGTGCCGAGAACAAAATTTTAAGGGGCACTGGTTTTGCCATATCTTAAAAAAGAGAGTGTTTTAAGTGGGGGGAAAAAAATAGTGTTTTCCCTCAAACAATTTGACTGAACAATTTAATTCTCTGGGGAAATGGAGTGTACCTACATTATATCTATCTACACATCCTCCTCCAGTCTTCCCTGTCACTCTTTCCTTTGTGTCTATGTGAGAGCAATGTTAAGCATCGAACTCCTAAAAAAGATCCTAGCTTCTTAGCAACTCTAAATTCCTCTTTAGCATTTAGTAGCAATTATTTATTGGCTTGCAGTTAGTGATTTAGAAGGAAAAATTAAGACAGTCTGCATTTTTCAATTTTGAAAACTCCCATCCACTTACTCTGTTCTGGAGGAGAACAGCTTCAGGGATCATTTGGTATAACGACAAACATTTTCTTTCTCCGCTGTCTGTATTTGCATTGCTAGGCAGGGGCGATTACAGCAGCTACTCTTGTCTCTCTTCCCTTTCTGGAACGTTCACAACATCTGTATTTCTTGAAGAAAAAGCACCGAGACATCTCTTACCTTCAAGCCATATGAATCTCCCGAGCAGCGGTGGCAGTACTTGGTGTCCAGTATATCCAAACCACAACTCTCCACCGTGGCTTTTCTCAAGCTCTCCCAGGCTTCCCAGCAGACTTTTTGGTATTCAGGATTCAGACTCAAGCAGAGGAGCAAAAAGAAATCAATTAAAACGAAACAAATCGCCTGCCTGACCCCTGCAAAGCGGGGCTGCCGCAGGTGCAACTTGCTGCGCTTAAGCCCAAGGGGAGCTCGCAACTGCGAGAACTTGGAGAGCTCCGGGAGCGGGCGGGCTGCGGGGAGGAGGCGGGAGCGGAGCGGGGCTCTCCTGCCGGAATTCGCTGGCCTTTGCTCTCAGCGCATCGCCGGCTGGAAAAGCTGCGGCTCCGTCTCCATTATCCCAGAGCTGGCCAGCTGGTGTTCAGAGCCGCCCCTTCCTCCCGCGGCGAGCTCCCAACAACCTGTTCCCGGCACAGTTCCCTTCGCCGGCCGCGGGGCGCGACTGCCCGCGGCTCTCCCCCTCCCGCCTCGCCCGCAGGGGCGGGGGCCGAGAGTTTCCTCCCCCGAGCCCCCCGCCTCGGGCCGGGGAGAGCCGTGCCCGGGG
>JANIMW010009783.1:0-12950 GCA_024582635.1 Todiramphus saurophagus
TGGGGCTGCTTTCCCGTGGGTAATTATGGTATGCCTGCGTTGCATTCAGGTGAGCTATGGGGCAATTCAGCAGCACTGCAGTCTACATTCTTTTCCACATCGAATGCCCCTCTGTGTCTTGGAGAGTTGATAGTGTTTTAAGGCATGCATATGTACTCCTGAACATGTAACTCCTTGTCTCATTTTGAACTTTAAATTTCCTCATTAGCAATGATCTCCCTGAGCATCTTATTAACATTATCCTTCACAAAGGAACAAGTGTTCAAAGCTAAAGAATCTTGCACAGAGGTTTGAGAAAATTTGTTACAGCACTTCAGCTTTGCTGTTTGTTAATTTTCTCTGTCTTTTTTAAGAAGCATCTTTGCATTTCTTTCTTACTGCCTTGTTTTTTGTATTTTTATCATAGAATTCCTTAAGTTGGAAAAGACCTTTAAGATCATCAAATCCAAACATCAGCGTAACTCTACCAAGTTCAGTGCTAAAGCATGTCACTAAGCACCACATGTGCACGACTTCTAAGCACCAGGAACAGTGATTCAAGCACTTCACTGGGCGGTCTGTTCTAGTGATTAACAGCCATTTCAGCGAAGAATTTTTTCCTAATATCCAACCTAAACCTCCCCTGCTGCAACTTGAGGCTGTTTGCTTTTGTCCTATCCCTTGTTACCTGGGAGAAGAGACTGGCACCAACCTGTCCACAACCTCCTTTCAAGTAGTTGTAGAGAGCAATAAGGTCTCCCCTCAGCCTCCTTTTCTCCAGGCTTAACAAGCCCAGGTCCCTCAGCTGCTCCTCATAAGACTTGTGCTCCAGCCCCTTCCCCAGCTCCGTTGCCCTTCTCTGGCCATGCTCCAGCCCCTCAATGTCCTGCTGGGAGCGAGGGGCCCAAAACTGACCCCAGGATTCCAGGTGCAGCCTCCCCAGTGCTGAGCACAGTGGGATTATCACCTCCCTATTCCTGCTGGCTACATTATTTTTGATGGAAGCCAGAATGCTGTTGGCCTTCCTGGCTACCTGGGCACAGTTCTGCCTCATATTTATCTGGATGTGGATCAATAGTCTCAGGTCCTTTTTTGCTGGGCAGCCTTCCAGCCACTCCTCCCCGAGCCTGTAGCACTGCAGGGGGTTGTTGAAACTCAAGTGCAGGACCCGGCACTTGGCCTTATTGAACCTCATCCCACTGGCCTTGGCCCATTGATCCAGCATGGGCAGGTCCCTCTGTGGACCCTCCCTACCCTCAAGCAGATCAACACACCCACTTAGCTTGGTGTCATCTGCAAACTTGCTGAGGGTGCCTCGGTCCCCTCAGCCAGATCATTGGAAAAGGTACTGAACAGAACAGGCCCCAGTGCTGAGCCCTGGGGAACACCACTTGTGACCATCTTCCAACTGGATTTAACTCCACTCATCACCACTCTCTGGGCCTGGCCACCCAGCCAGTGCCCAGTGAAGAGTCCACCCATCCAAGGTCTTAAAGGACCCAAGTAACAGGAATACCTCTATTCCACTTTGGAAAATATTCTGCAGCCATTCCCCAGCAGAGTCCCATTGGGAATTTTTCCTTAACATAGATACACCTTTTATCCTTGCTTTATTTGAGCCTTTTATTTCTTATTCTGGCCTATTGCCTTGTGCCAAAGAAACCCCAACTTCTTACTAAGTCTTATTATTTTTCCTTGTTTAATTTTACTTTAAAAATATTTCATGTTTTTTTGTTTCAAAACTTGAAGGTGATTGAAAATGATTTATTTTTGTTTTATTTTCAGATCACTGAAAGTTCCTCTAGTTTCTTCTTGATACATCCTGCCTTTCCTTCTCTCTTAGCAATGAGTTGTGTCCACAGGTACGTGAGCAGCTAATTGCATATTTTTATTCAATTATGCTTTTTGCCCACAAAGAAGTGTTTCTCTTGGCATCCACTGAATCCAAATGTAAATGAACGACTTGTCTTCAGGTCCTGCTATGACAGAACACATGTTTTTCGTTGCACAAGGGTTTGTTTACTGTTCCCTAATATACTGAATCTCCTGATGATAGATCAGTAAAAGGATGTCCTCCTGCACCTGACTGTTTCTGTTTTGAAAATAGTAAATATATTTTATTTCTCTGCACTGGAAAAAGCAATGATTGTGTTCATGTTCTTATAGGTCTATTCAGGAGCTGGCCGGTACTTTTGTAAGCTTATACTAAAATTTGATACTGTCTCTTCTTGAACGTAACAAAACCTTGTCCTCCTTTTTCTGTCAGTTTCAATAAACCACCCATAGTCTGCCTTGTTTCCCAGTGAATAAAAATGTGTGGTTCAATTACAGGAGCTGATGCTCTGAAGGTTAAATCACTTCACTGCGTCTCTTGTACTCTGTGTAAGGAAAGACTTCGATTAACCGAGTCTTTCACATTAACAATCATGCTCTATGTTGAGTAGAGCATCTTGGAATGAAAATGAGCATTTGGATTGCCCTGTTTAATCTTTGTAGCATTATAATGCTAGGATGTCATAATTTTTTCAAACACGTTCATAGCCACAATGATTACTTTGGAGAATAATCCCAAGGCTACAGCCTTGATTCTTTGAGTTTACAAATGAGTGTTACGCTTAAAATGGATTCCATGCTGAGGTATGAAAGGTGACATTTTCTTAACAACAGTATTTGCTGTATGTGAATATTATCCCTTAAAAAACCCCTTCCCAGAGATCTCTTTTCTATATTTTATATCAGAAAATGTGACAAAGTTCATTTAGCAATTAATAGTTCTGTAATCTTCAGGCCTATTGTAACAGCCTAATTCTTTTTTTAATCATCCTAAACAGCTTCTGATATCTCTTTTATTTGATTTTGCAGCAACATGGTATTCAATACCATGGTATTCATGGTATTACTCAAGACACAAACAAAACACATAAATGTAGACACATATTTATGACATACTGAGGTAATATTCCGCAACTATTTCATGCTATATAGAATCATAGATTCATTAAGGTTGGAAATGACCTTCAAGATCATTAAGTCCAACTGTCTACTAAACATTATCAGGACCACTGAACCATGGCCTGAACTTGTAGAGTAGGGGGGAACTTGTAGAGTAGGGCTAATGGTTGGGCACGATGATCCCAAGGGTCTTTTCCAACCTGAGTGATTCTGTGATTCTGAAGTGCCACATCTAGATGCTTTTTGAACACCTCCAGGGCTGGTGATCCCACCCCCTCCCTGGGCAGCCTGTCCCAAGGCCTCACCACTCTCTCAGTAAAAAAATTGTTCCTAATACCCAACCTAAACCTCCCCTGGCACAACTTCAGCCCATTTCCTCTTGTCCTGTCACCAGTCACCTGGAGAAGAGACCAACACCTACCTCACTCCAATCTCCCTTCAGGGAGCTGTAGAGAGCAATAAGGTCTCCTCTCAGCCTCCTCTTCTCCAGACTAAACAATGTGTGTATTTCTAAAGCGTGGCTCAAGTGAGGAGGAGCACATGTAAGTAATTAAGCTGGCAGTTTTAAGCAGTACACAAATGTAATCATTGTGAATGTCTGTATTCCTTTTTTCCCGTATTAGGTCTCCATCTATTTAGACTTGTATTTTTTTGCATGGATGATCTCTAGAAGCAATTCTCCAGATCTCTCATCTAGCCATTGTTTTTCTATGTAACCTCTCTTCGCCGGTGTCAGTTGTTTCCTATGTGGATATTAACAATGGTGGCAAACCTCTCTTACACCGACTTAAGCTTTGAGCCAGCACATTGGGGATTGAAATGCAAACTTACTCAGTTTGTGAAAGCTGTTACTGAAAACCGTGGTCTGCCTCTCATATCTGTCATTTCTTCTTCAGTGTTTCCTTTATAGGTCTATTTTTTTCATAATTAGCCAGGCTATTTATTCCTTTTGTCTTCTCTCCCTTATCATGAGCAAAATACCTATTCTGTAATCTGTTTTTCCTACTTTATTGTGTTTTGTGAGATTCTTTTCCTAATTAATACGTTGCTAACATTTGCCTTCTTCAAGTCCTTATCATATTTTTAGCCATCATTACCATGACTCATGGTGAGACCCCCTGAAAAAACTGGTTAACTATCTTAGTCTCTTCATTTCTTTGAGCAGCAGAGCAGCCTTAGTTTCTAAGGGGAATGCAAGCTGGATGATGGGACTTAGTGTGTCTGCCAGCCATTGGACCTTTGGAGCAAAGACTGCCCGTAGGACATCAGAGCTAAGGGAGTGAGTTTTTCTTGTAAAAAATACAGGAGTCATTCAACTGCCCACAGCAAATGCAGGTGTCCTGCGTATGTGGAGACCACCCTGACTTCGGCTTTCCATGGTGCTCAGAGATGAGAACACTTCCCATAGTTGCTGTGCATCTTCCTACCTTTTTTTCCTCATGACTCCTGGTTGGCTGCTAAGATGCGTTTGCAGGGCTTCACAGCATGAACCGGTGTAAAAGATATTGCAGAGACTGAGGAAATGGCCTTTGTTGTTTGCTTATCTCCCTTTCTTTCTGTTTCAAAGGGGCCTTTGGTTTTTCTGTGGTGTAGCCTGAGAAGGGAGTGCAGGACCCAGACCTGGAATTTCCTAACTACATTCCTAGCATAAATCAGTCAAAGAAAGCCATGTTATTGCCTTACAGAAAGTGCAGCATAGGGAAAGACAAATGAAACTGAGTTCGAACAATAGATTCAATGCAGCAGATTTACTATAAATCATGTGCAAAGGTTAAGGGATTTCGCTTGTTTTTTCTCCTTGAAAAAAATGAGACTTTGAGATGAACAGAAAACAATTCTGAATCTATCAGAAGGATTGATAAAGCTGCTAACGTCACTTCTTTATGAATCATTATACAGGATGCAAATAAAACCTAGGGGACACAATCTACTCATTTCAAATTTTTTCATAAACAGTGTAAATACTTCCACAGTACATTAAATAAAATGAGCTGATAGAAAGATCCACAAAGTCTATTATATTCTTTTTCCTTGACTTTTGCATACTTTGTATCAGGCTCTTAGCTGTCAAGAAGGCAATATCTTTGAGGAGTAGCAGTAAATTACAAAGACATTTCTCACCCCATTCCAAACATGCCATGTATTTACATTTCTCATTTTAAGTTCATGTTGTAATCTTTACTGTACCACTAGGACAAGAACATAAAAAATGGATTAAAAATGCACTGACAGCTCCTTCGATTTTGCATTTATTTAGGACCATTGCAAAATGACCTCGGCTCTGAATTAGCACATCATCTGGAAGATGTCTCAAGGCAAAGAATTTCAGAATACTAAATTCTGAAAGAAATCATAAAGTGGATTCTAGATTTTCAGATCTTTTAATACTTTATCCCATAGTTAGACTGACCACAGAAATGTTATTTGAGTTAATAAAATGCTCTATAACACGAGGAAGAACAGTATAATTCAATACAAGATCATGCTGAGATTCAGATACCTTAACGTCAGGAAAGAGTGACTCAACAGTAAAAAAAACTTGTATCTCATTGACCTAACAAACAGAGGGACACTGTGGAAGTTGAAAAGCTCCAAGAACAATCCTTTTTCCCACTATTTGAACATTCTCGTTAGATTTTTTTTTTTAATTTGAAACAGATGTTCCTATATTTTTCTCCCTCTTCTGCTTTCTTTTTTCCTTTTCAAGGCAAAATGGAAGCTATTCACATGGCAACGTCCCAGGTTTCAAGTCAAGCTAGTGAATTCACCTAGAAATAAGACAAAAAGTATGGAGAAAGCAGCAATTTCCATTCTCAAGTTTCTATGATATATGTTACAAATAACAGCAAGAAAAATTATCTTTGGGATAAAGAAAAATGCTTTCACAGCATCCTTCTCTCAAAGCAGAATGAGTATACAGTGTACACAACCTCATCAAATTTGAAGCACTAGTTGTATAATTTCATCAGTCAATGTAAGATTTAGACTTCATGGCATAAGCCACTGGCATTGCCATATGCAAAACTGAACTTGCAGAAGTGTGTTTGTTATTTTTTTCACCTTACAGTCGTTCCCACAAATGACAGCCATGGTCTGATGAGACCCAGAACTTCTCTTGCTTTGTAAGAACGTATAGCTTGGAGGGGAATTAAAGGCCCATAGGTTCAAACACTGACAGATATCTGTCACTGCTAGTCTTAAGAGGAAAATCTTCCTGAGAAGTAATGAAACTGCTTCTCAGCTGATGTCTTAGAGGAAGATGGGGCTTCTGTCAGGCAGCTGAGCTGTCTGACCCCCTAGACCAGCTTTTCCTCAGCAAAGCCCTGTACCTTGGCTGCAGGACCGAGGGTCATTGGCTGTGTTCAGAGAAGGATGATCTGGAAGGGAAGCAAAACCCCCCACCCTGTCCACCTGCAACCCAAGCCACTTCCCACAAGCTCACGGTCAAGAGCTCTGTCAACTGAAGAAATGCCACACCACATCTCATTATTTCTCTGATATTTTGCATTTTTTGGCAGAGGCATTTTTGTTTGTTTGTTTTCTGTAAGCAGAGGGTTTTCTGTAGACTGGAGAATATTTTTCTCGCTCTGGAGAAAATTAGACATAAGGAGCTTTAAGACAATATTGTTGACATTTATGGATGTCCTGCAGCTCGCAGAATATTACCCACCGTGACTGAAATGTCACCTGTGCAAACTTACTACCCGTATGAGTATATTGTCAGTACTGTAAATCAATTTAGAAACTCGCTGTGCATTTATGTGAAATCCAGTCCATATAAGAGGAGCTGTTTCATTGCAACACAAAACAGCTTTGTTCCCTGGGATGCTCATTTTCTTTGGGTCTTCAGGATAATACTGAACAAGCGAAAATCTTGTCAGTATGTAGTTGCCTTGCCCTTTCCTGGCAACTGTCAGATTTGTGCTTCGGTAGCACTCAACAGCACGTTATTGTTTCCAAGTAAAGGAAACACCACATCTTTTTGACACCACAAGATACGACCCACTGCTCTAATTAGCATTTTTTCTGCAGACTACGATCTGAAATGACAGCAAATAATCAACAGGTACCCTTCTCCATTTCTATAGCAAATACAATTAAAAATCAGGTTGAAATTTAACCACACATTTTTGCCCTTGTACTGTTGCATAAATTTTTAAACTCCAGCATGATCACTTGAACTTGCTCTCTGATTAGAAAGACAAAAATTAATTTCCTGGAATGTACAAATTGACTGGAACAAAAAGAGCATAATTTTGTGTTGATCCTGCTGAGATAGACGCAACACCCCAAGATATTAATAACTCGGGTGTCACAGTTTAGGGTCAGGGTGGTCCCTTAGACCTGTCACAGCCGCTCTCTGTTACCCCCGCTCCGTCCCCAGAGGGAGCCTTCAAAATCTCCTGGTGTTTCACAGTACCAAAGCTGGGTTTAGCAGAGCCACGAGAGCCATTGGATGCTGTCATTAGGACATACCATGTTACGGTATCTCTGCTCTCCCGAGGACATCACAAATAACCCATTATTGCACATCCTGTCATAACATGAATTTGCATTAACGTGAAGTGGACAGCCTGTTTGCTGGTGGCCTTCTGTTAAAATGCTCAGCTGAAATGGTCCCCTTGCTGCCCTTAAACAGTCCCCTGAACCCTTAATTCAGCTGAACCTCCTCAGCTCACTATCTCAAACGCCGTGAGAGGCTTCAGAGCAGTTTCCCTGCTTTGCCTCAGCAGAGATGGCAGAGGGGGTTCTTCTACGTTTTCGTGGTTGTTTTTCATTTAAGCTAAAGAAATAAACCTCGTCAGGATCCTTTCCTTTATACAACATCACAGTTCTGCCTATTGAAAAATATACCTTCAGAAAGCAAGCTGTTTCCCAGCAGATAAATTATACAAGCCAGATGAAAGCAAAGTGCAGCGATTTTGATCTCATGATCATGTAGCTTTTAGTGGGTGAGCAACTAAGTAATTGCATCACCCTAAACAAGTTTTCAGACGGGAAGGGGCCATTCCCAATACCTATCAGCTTCTGTCTTCAGTATTATCTTTATTCATATGCTGATCTGCAGTGTGTCTTATGTTTTTTATGCAGGGGTGGGGCATGGTGTTGCAGCATGTCACCAAGTTTCTATAGCCCAAATAAAAGAATACATTCTGGACTAGCGGATGTCATGTCCCACTGAGGCAGCATCAATAAAAAATACAAGTGATTTATAATTTTTAAATGAAGACTTTTATATCTAGTCACCCTGGTGATCTTCTGAGCAAAGATTCAGTCTTCAAAAAGATGTTACTGTTCTGTTTACCTCTAAATATTTGCATATCTTACTTATTGAGGGCAATAGGTACCTTAAACTGCTCATTTTTCCCATTCACTTGTATTTTGTAACCACTTACATCACTATTTACTAGTAGCCCCTGCTGAGATTCTTCACATCTTTCTTTTTTTTGATGATTGGTTCTAAAGTCCTTCTGCTGACAGACAGTTTCTAAAAACTGAATAGTAAATCTAAATCACTTTTTATGATTACAGGCAGCTACAAAGCCTGTAGTTGTATTGTTTCTGGTTTTGCAAAATGCTGCCTGGAATCATGATAAAGCTGTTTCATAGTTATCACAATGTTTAATGAGGTGAAAAGCCTCGAGAATTCAACACCAAGACGTGTATACCTGCTTTTAACACATATGAACAGATAAGTGCAGCAAGCCTGCTGTGTCTGTAATTCTCAGTATGCATCCCAACAAGGATGAGAGTCAACTGCTTCTTAGCAGGTTCTTAGCTGCAAAATGATGGGGGAAACATCTGTTGACAAACTGATTTTGGCCTACAACATCATACAAGGCTTTTGTGAAAAAGCAAAAAGCTGAGACTACAAGCGTTCTAAATTTGTTTGAATGATAGAGAGTCCTTTTTGAAAAAGATACAAATTGTTTTGCCACTGATTCTTGGAGAGGTTGAATCACTGAGATTTCCCTAGAAAATATAAATTATTTGAGATTTCTTACGCATTTTACTTTGGGGAGGTTGGTTAGTTTCTTTTCAGTTGGTACTAATCACCCCTGGTGAGTAACATTGTACGTACCCTCTGTCTCACAGACCTGGCGAGTCCCAAAACACGTTTTAGAGGGATTTGTTTGCAGACTTCTACTTTCCAGCTTGTACAATACCTCAGAGAGATGTTTGCTGTAAACTAACATAGTTCCAGTGAAGCTGTGGGTGCCTTTCTGTCACCTGGTGACTCAGACTGTGTTGATTTTAGTGTGCTTCAAGCCAGCTCTTGGATCGAGACTATAAATATTGCAAAGCCAACGAGCGGTACCACATTTGGCGTAAGTATACATACATAAAGTTCATGCATTAAACTTACATGCCTCCAACAAAAAAAAAAAAAAATCATTCTGACATCTGTTATCAAGCTTTCTGGATGTTGTCACTAACAAGCTAGCATGGTGGCCTTTGCTGGCAGCTGCTCTCTCCCAGAGCAGTGTCACCCTGTGTCACTGCCCATGCAGCAGAGCATACTCATCACTCCTCCAGTGAGGTGGATGATGAACTGCAGATGCCATCTCAGATAAACATCCAAAAGGCCCAGATGCTGGGTTAGCCTGGGAGCAGGTGACTACACCAGTATGATCAGTATAGTGTAGGTGACTGTGGGTAAAGGTGAGTGTTAAAGAGTTGCAAGAAGATGAAGGCCCTGAGAAAAAGAAAGCAGGCAGGAGTCCAGAAGACCACAGCCTGACCCCACATCACCCAAGGAAAGAAGGCATGGAAGCACCCCCAGAGCTTTGTTTAGAAACATACTGTCCTGTTACTCATTCACTCATCAACACAGGTATGGCTAAGCAGCTTGATAGGGTCCTACTATAGATAAAATTTTACCCTATAAGTAAAAACCTATATGGGCCAGACCTGCTAAAAGAAGGTAGGGAGATGTCTTATTGCTGGTGTTGCTGCAAGGAAAACCAGACCGATTTGGAGCTACCAGCTAGAGGAGGTCCTTGAAAAGCCAACGGTCTGGCCATGGTAGCCACCTAAATAGATGTTCTAACACTGTTCCATGCAGAAATACCCAAGAGGACAGAGACCTGGATATCAATAACTCTTGCATCTTTGATGGCCTCTGGATGTCCACCTTCTGCCTCCACTAAGATGGCAGACCAAAGGACCTTAAGGCAGCTGGCCTTCTGGTCCACATCCTGGGAGGCAACTAAGGAATATTTATCACTGCTGTGGTTGGCCTGGCTTATTCCTCAGTTGGTTACAATGGTGTGAGTGTTGCCACCTTGGCCATGAATTCTTGGTGTTAAAGCCCACCTCACCAAGTTAGCCAGCCTGCTGACAAAGATTCCCTTGACTCTCCTAGACAGGCGGATCCCATCCTTCCCTAGCAGATAAGAAGGTGCTAGAAGTCTAAGCATCAACATACCCACAATAAGTGCAAATTTGATCAAACACTTCATCTGTTACAGATGGGAGATGAAGCCAAGGCGTGACATTCCCCAATAAAGTGTTGCCCAGACACTCACAAACACAGGATTTCTCAAAACAAGCAAATTTTTTAACTACATAGGGTAGGCCCCTCCTGCAGGAGAAGCAATCCAAGTGTGAGCAGCTACAGAGTCTATGGGGGAAGCAGGAACCTGGTATGTGTTCAACTCATCACAGAGCAGACGAGGAAGCACGGAACGTTCTCTGTCAGGTGCTCCCCAGCAGTGCCTAGAATCATAGAATCATTTAGGTTGGATAGGACCTTTAAGAACATCAAGATCAACCGTAAACCCAACACAGACAAGTCTACCACTAAGCCACGTCACTAAGCACCGCATCTACATGTCTTTTAAGTACCTATCTCTAGTGGAAGAAGTACCCAATGAGCAGTCTCCGGGCCATGAGCAGCAGCAGCAGGCAGTCAAGGATGTTGTCCCTGCAGGTGCTCAGCTTTTTGTAGGTGCTGCCCACTCCTACAGCTGGATGCAGCCTCATCAGAAAGGCCTCAGCAAAAGCAGCAGAGGTCCTTACCTTATTCAGAGACTTGTCTTCTCCCAGAGAGTCATAAGTGTCTCTCTTGTCCTCACGGACATCCTCCCTCTCCTCCTCCACACTGCTGGAGCTTCTCTGCTGGCCACAACTTTCAGAGTCAGCTCTCCTCTGTCTGGGCAGCCAGTAGATCCCAAGGAGGATGAGCAGGGCTTCAGCAGAGGCCCAAAACCACCAGTGCTGGCAGGCAGTGATGCGTACGTCTTCCTGAGCAGGGATGTGAGGCTGCTGGCTCCCCTTCTCCAACTCCTTCAGCAGCCAAGCCACCTCCCACCAATCCTGCTCCTTGTGCTGCTGCAGGACGTCTTGAACCGCTGTGTCATTCCAATTACCCATACTCAGCACCAATAGCATGATGCTCAGGGTGGTCAGGGTGTGGCTCGCGCCCATCAGCATGACTGGAGGAGAGAGAGAGAGAGAGAGAGAAGGGCTTCAGGGAGGTGGTAGTTGGAGGGGTGGAAGCAGGAGATGCCGGGGCCTGGGAATGGTTGGGAGAGGGAGCTGCAAGGGGAAGGTTGGTGATCGCAGTGGGCACATCCCCGCACCCCCCAAGACACACGCCATGGCTGGTACCCCAAGCACATCTGCACCCAGCCCCGAGTGTGGCACCTGCCCTGCCCAAGGCAATCCCCACAGAGGCTGCGCTCTCTCCCCAGCCTCGGAAACTCCCTCAGGGGCCAACACTTCCACCCTGGCCCTTGTCCAGCACAGCCTTCCCCCTGACCAGCCCACTCACTGCTAGCCCGAGCTGTACTGCAGCGGTAGTGCAGCCAACTGGCACCCTTGGTGCCACTCCTTTGTGACTTGTCTTCTCTGATGTCATGGGCAATGCCCCACCCAGCCAGCCACAGCCGTTGTCCCTGGCTCTGTGGCCCCTGCAACATGCAAAGCACAGGTCCCTCCAGAAGGACAGAGCTCCCAAGGCCCCTGAACCTCCCCAGAAAGAGCAGCAGGGGTGGCACAAGAGCAGCAGGGGTGGCACAAGGGACACTCTGCCTGTCATGGAAGCTGTTCCAATTCCCTTGTCTAATGGCTGAGTGTCTCTCCCTCATTCCCTTTCTCTTCCCCTCTGGAGAGGGAGGGGGGGTAACAGAGACCGGCTGTGACAGGTCGAAAGGGCTGTCCTCACCCTAAACCCTGACAGCCAATACGCCACGTACATAAGCAGCATATCTTTTAAATACCTCCAGGGATGGTGACTGCACCACTTCCCTGGGAAGCCTGTTGCAATACCTGACAATGCATTTGGCAAAGAGTTTTTTCCTAATATCTAATCTAAACCTCCCCCGGTGCAACTTGAGGCCATTGCCTCTCATCCTGTCACTTGCTACATGGGAAAAGAGAATGCCCAAGACAACTCTTGTCAATTCTCTCCCACCATCACCTGCTACAACATGATAAAAATATTGCGCACAAGATCATGTTTTCACCTTTGACACTTCTATCATTAGATATATCCACCTTGAGCAAAGGGATGCTGTGAAGGCCCCCCCAACACAGCAGCATCCCTAAGGTGGAGCACATTTATCACACGTACAAATGACTAGAAAGTGTATCAACATCTTCTCTGCTGAGTATTTGTACACGGTTAATTTCTGAAGCTCATAAATCCTTTCATGAGAGGATTCTCATGAAAAATCTCGTCGAGATTTCCTGTGCCGTTTTTGTAACCTACTCCAGGGCTCTGGTGTTTCTAAGGAAAAAGATGTTACCAACATTAACTGGCAAACCACCAAGCACTTCTGCCACCCACTCTCTAAAGGAGAAGACTGTAGTATTTTTGCAAAGAATAAAAAGATTTATTTTCGTGAAAACCTGAAGCGTACATCTAGCAAAGAAGTATTCAGGAAAAAAAAAGCATTAAATTTTAATCGTTATAAGGAACTCACTCAGGGCCTAATAATGGCAATTTTGGACTGAAATTTTAACTGAAACCTTTAATCTGTAATAACTCTGCATAGAAAGAGAAAAGAAAAAAA
>JANIMW010009783.1:17348-32241 GCA_024582635.1 Todiramphus saurophagus
CTTTTTTTTTTTTAACAAAAAAAAACCAAACCCAAAAAAAACCCCTAAGAAAAAATACAAAGGCTATTATTCTTTTTCAGTATAACAAATACAAAATTCCATAAATAAATGAAAATATTTGAATTCTGTGCACAAGAGGAGCTAGCAGAAAACACCATGAAAGCTGCATTTTAATCTGTCCTTTCTTTGTCTAGGGAGACCATTTCAAGGTCGCTTGCAATTAGAAGAGCTTTGAACTCTCCTGTTGAGGGAAAGGAAGAAAAAAAAACCAAGAAGGAATACCTTACCTCAGCAGCAGTTCGGAAAGAACCATGCAATGATTCCGAGTTGAAGAAGGATATATCTTGAACCACTACTCCAGATCCACATCAGTGGATCTAGTTACTATTTATCTGGCAAAGAATGAACTGACTTGCCATTATAGCATGAAAAAAGACTTTTCCTGTTCTTCAGATCCTGACAAAGTCATTTAGGGGAGAATCTTGTCGCAGAGGCACCCCCAAAGCAGACAGCAGCCGCTGTCCAAAAGTAGAGGTTTATTACAACCAGAGTTGCCCAGCACTCCTCCTGACCTGGTTTAGTCATCTGAACACCTTTGAGGGCAATAGAACCAGCTATTGAAAGGCACGTGGATAAATAATGAAGGTAGGTGCTTTTCAGGAGATAAGGATGAAACCTATTCCTGAAAAGCAGAAACATCCTAGGATTCGTTTCGGCATTGTTTGATATCAGCACATTATCATAAAATATCATGCTGTGACCAAAAAGGGTTAGAATACCAAAATTGCATGGAGCGTTGGTAAACAAATATATTGCTACTCCTCAGCCTTCTTAAATATATCTTCCAGTACATAAAATAATGAATACATAAGAGTAGAGCAGATGATTAAATCCAATTGAAAATTACACCTTAGTTAGGTACATACTTAGGTATGGAGGCCAATAACAGCCCCAACTACAGCAACAACTTACGTCCCTGATCACGACCTGTCCCAGCCTTGCCATGTGTTTCACAGGGCACCAAAGCCCTGCTCCTCAGGACCCTGCAAACTCACAGAGCCACAGCTACGTCCATGGAGCCAACGGGAGCTTGGTGGCACCTTTGCTCAGCTACAGTGTGGGCTGTTCCCAGGGGCAGAGCATCGAACTCCAAGGGGACCAACACAGGGATGTGAGGATGAGCCTTCTGCCTTGCGAATAAATATGCATACATGCATATCATAGTCTGAAAACCGTTGGAGAGGTACAGTATCATCCCTTGAGCTTTGCTTTTTCTCGCCTTTCAAAGGTGCTTTTTATAGGAGCCGCATATTTTACAGGAGTCAAGTATGGCAACTCTGATTTGCATAATGCTATTTATCACGACGCGCGGGTCCTGTGTGGGGAGTTAGAGAAATTCTGGAGATGTACATTCTCAGGCACAGCAAGCACCGAAATGCAAACCAGAAGGCCACTACGTGCAGAAGTATCAAATGTGCTTTTAGCAAAGGTTCCCATTTTTGTCACTGTCACTACATTTGGTGGGTTGACCTTGGCTGGGTGCCAGGAGGCCACCAAAGCTGCTCTATCATTCCCCTCCTCAGCTGGTCAGGGGAGAGTAAATATAGCAAAAGTCTTGTGGACCGAGACAAGGACAGGGAGACATCATTCACCAATTACCATCATGGTCAAAACAGACTCATTTTGGGGAAATAATTGTTATTTATTACCAATCAAATCAGAGTAACGAGAAATAAAAACTGAATCTGAAAACACCTTCCTCTCACCCCTGCCTTCTTTCCAGGCTGACCTTCTGATTTTCTGTACTTGCTCCCTGCCACCAGCACTAACACATCATCACACACTGTTTCTGCCACTCCTTCCTGCTCAGAGGGAGGGATCCTCACACTCTTCCCTTGCTCTACAGTGAGATCCCTCTCATGGGAGACAGTTCTCCACAAACTTCTCCAACATGAGTCCTTCCCAAGGGCTACAGTTCTTAAACCACTCCAGCACAAGTCCCTTTCCACAGGGTGGAAGGATCAGACTGCTCCAGAGTGGGCCCTTCATGGGGTCACAAGTACTGTCAACAAACCTACTTGGTCCACAAGACTTCTCTACTCCAGCACTGGCTTCCCACAGGGCCACAGCATCCTCTGGGCAGCCCCTTGCTCCAGCATGGGGTTCTCTCTGGGCTGCAGGTGAATATCTCCTCCAGTGTTAACCTTGATGGGCTGCAGGTGGATATCTTCATGGTTAACCTTGACGGGCTGCAGGTGGATATCTTCATGGTTAACCTTGACGGGCTGCAGGTGGATATCTTCATTGTTAACCTTGATGGGCTGCGGGTGGATATCTGCTCCACCACTAACCTCTGTGGGCTGCAGAGGGACAACCTGCCTCACCATGGTCTTCACCACGGGCTGCAAGTGGCTCTCTGCTCCAGTGCCTAAAGCATCTCCTCCCCTTCCTTCTTCAATGACCTTGGTGTCTGCAGAGTTGTTGCTCTCACATATTCTCCCTTCTCTCTCCAGCTGCAATTGTACAGTTTGTGGGTTGTTTTTTTCACCCCTTCTTAAATATGTTATCACAGAGGTGCTACCACCATTGTTGATGGGCTCGACATTGGCCAGCAGTGGGTTTGTCTTAGAGCTGGCTAGCATTGGCTTCTAGCAGCTTCTCACAGAGACCGCCCCTGTAACCCCCATCCACTAGCAAAACCTTGCATAAAGCCTCAATGCACTATGGCATTCTCCTTGAAAGAGAAAGAGAAAAGAGGAATGTAGAGAAAATGCAGTAGCAATTAACATGTGAAGGGAGACACATCAGGCCTTTTTAGACTATGAGGTCCTGATTACACAAAGAATTAATTTAAAATTAGAGTGGGATGGAAGAAATTCTGTTTTGAGAGAATTTTTTTTTTCAGCTTGAATAGAACCAAGAAACGAAAATACTTGGTTAGTTAACCAATATCTGAAAAAAAAAATCAGATGCCACATAGTGTTCTTTCTCTTACAGTATACAGATTTTTCTGGGAAAATTTTTCTCTTTTTTTTCCTTTCCCTTTCCCCAAACAAAGTCTGAAAAACCTTTTGATTATAAATTCTTCAGGAGTATTTTTGAAGTGCAGACTACCATTTCCAATATGTTTTTTTAGCCCCTTTTATAAAAGCATTTTTAGTACAAAAACTTTTTGAAACAAATAAAATCTGTTTTCTCTATCAAGATCAAGAGATCTTTATTACAATAGTATGAATTTCTCTCCATGCCATTTGGCATATATTAAAGTCATTAATACTGCCTCTTAGGACTAGAGCTTTTAGCTTTGCATACCTATGAGTTTGTCTACATGGAGAACTAAAGCAAGCTAGGTAATGCTGTTATGCAAGTACAAATTAATGTATTTTCCTAGGTCTCTCTGTGTTTTCTCTTAACATGAGTGATAAAATTTACCTAGGGATGTAGGAGATCCTAATTTATGCATGTTAGCTTTTCTTGAGTTTCACTGAGATAAGCTTCCTGGAGCAGATTTTCCACACAGTTCATACTTTGCTGTGTAAGACTACTTTAAAAAAAAAAGAAAAAAAAAAAAAATATCATCTGCTCAGCAGACTTGCTCAAAGAGGCCACTAGAACTCCACTTGGTAAAGGAATGCAATAGTTTTGTCAATTTGAAGTGTTACAAGGCACAGAATCTATATGGGGAATGCAAAATGTCACTGTGATAAGCAGAGTAATAAAGACACTGAGTTAAATCAGAGTTTCACATTTCATTATGTATTTTCTTCTTCTGTTATGAGACAGAGGGGCAGAACTTCCTCAGCTGCCTTTCCCACTGCAGTTTTATCGTAGACAACCCATGGGAAAAACATCTAATCCATGTCTTTCAATGCAATTAGCCATATGGTCATATGGTGGTGTATCCTGACATGCGTTTCTTTATTTGGAGGGGACTTGTTAGCGACTTCCAAAAGAAACAGCACAAACTGATCATTTTCTCATAATTACTGTCTTACTAAGTACCACACTTACTCTCTAGAAAACCTTCCCTTGTTGCTTTCAGCATGAAGATTATAGCATTTTTACTGGATGCTTCATTTCAGATATGAAATATGAAGATTTCAGATCAAGTACTTCAGGCAGAAAAATAAGGGAAACAGCAAAGTTCCGAAAATTAAGATGAAGTTTAACTCTGACAGGCCTCCAGCAGTTGAAACTGAGCAAGAGAAACATTTGTTGGGTATCTGAACACACATATGGTTGTGTGTCTACATAAGGTTTTGTGGGCAGTCTGCTGAAGGGTTTTTTCCATCAAGTTCCTACAAAGGCAGGGATGTTTCCATAAAGACATGTCCATCATGACCAAGTTTTATCCCACAAAAAACTGTATTTATGAGCTACAGTGTTCTCAGCCTTCCTAGGGGAAGATTCTGTTCATATACATAATTTCTCACAAAAAGCCTCCAAGAGGTCAGGATCTGAGGACAGCAGCTTGTGACTCCCTTATGAAGTGAAAATTATGTATTATTAATTCATTGACTAGCAACAAGCATACTACTTTTTCAAATAAGCAGATCTAATAAATGAATCTATGAACTTTTGAAATGGTTTACATTTATTTTTTTTTCCATCAGTACTATGAGTGCTTATTTTTCTATCAATATCCACTTAGACACATTAAAAAAAAAAAAGTATTAAAAAAAAGATAGGAAGTTAGATTTGGTAAAAATGCAGAAAGCATTTGAGGCCAGACAACACATAAAATTGTTACAGATTGTCACGAATGAAAAGTTTAGTACTTTCCATCATGACCATTTTCAAGCACCTTACAGGTCTGGTCATTTCTAGTTGTATATCTCAATTCTGAATCAAGAAAAGCATTTTGTAAAGAATTTGCTTCTTGGTAGGCACAAGATAACATATAGCTGGCCTCTTAAAATTTATGCAGATATTTAGCCAATGCACTAGAAAAGCTTATGTTCTGTTATACGGTCCCTGAAGCAACAATGACACCCTGTAAAACAAAAGCCAGCTGCCATGCAACAAACATCCTCATTTTCCCTGTCACTTCCACACATCGCTTACGTTGCATCAAACAGAAATAGTCACTTTACTCTTTCTTCATCAGTTTGCAATTAAGAAGTGACAAATAAAGGCGAGGGGGGAAGATCATACAGTGTCTTTACGTAGAGTGTATCACCCAATATTTAATAACACTGGCACTGGGAAAACACTAATTTTTAAATATATTTTATGAATTGTGTATTTCCTTAATGAAATCACTTTGAAAAGTAATAGTTGATCGATGATGTAAGTATGGTCAATCCATACCCAATACTGCTATTGTATAAAGGTGTTTTCTACAAGTATTAGTAAAAAAATGAGTATATATGCATCTTTTTGTGTGTTAAGAGAATTCACTGTGCAACAGATCTAGCTATAACCTTCTCAAAATAATTTTTGGCATTGAAACAGTAGATTTCACAGTGATGAGTTTCTAAATTTGCTTGTGTCACATTTTGACATTTCAGTACAAAATTAGAAGTATCTTGAGATAACTCTTCAATTGAAAACCAAAATAAATTGATGGATTTTAAAATAAACATTACTCACTGAAGGTTCCACACAAGCCTAGACTTTTCTGATATATTAGGTTTAGAACTAAGACAGTGCTTAAAATCAGGATCATAAAAGAGCAAGCAGGACCATATTCTCTTATCTCCAGCATGCAGTTGAAATCTTTCCAAGGCTGTTCTTCTCTTCTTTTTCTTTTTTTTTTCCTTTTTTTTTAATCCATTTAGCTAAAGCACCTACAACAAGTACAAGGGCATTTTAGCTTCTGCTAGAGTAACATAGAAGTAAACCCACAACATTTAAACAATCAGTGGCACTGTGATACCTTTGTCATCAAGGAAAAAAAAAAAAAAACTTTTCTTGGAGAGAGGTAATACAAGTAAATAGTTATGAAAAATGAATGCTTTGAATCAACAGTCTAGATGTGCGCCATTTAAATCCCTGCTTTCAAGTTCTGTATCCTCCTCAGGCTTCTAAAAGACCATTCATTGAATCAATTAGCTGTGGAAAAACAAGTATCCTCTAAATAATGCAAAATACCAAATGCACAGTGAATCATTCTCTTCATAAGAAGCAAGATTGATTTTGCCTTTGATTATCCTTGCTACACAGAAATACTTTTTCCAATTAAGGTTAAAAAGTTAATGTTACAGAGTCAACAACTTGACAAAATATCACATTAATCAGGAAGTATAAACTCATTGGAATTCCACATATTATGCTGAAGGAGCTATTTCTGGAATACCAGACAAGTACCGAGATACAGAGACATGTTCTGGAGCACTGATTAGCAAGGCCTTTTAAACACTAACATGTTGATTGTACCATTAACATATCGGTAAACAAGGTGCTAAAATATTCAGTCTCTCACCTGTGTTTTACAGGAACAATTAAGAGCCTAAATGGTTGAAATGATTTCTAGAAAAATGTTACAGTCCATAAAATATTTTCTTTAAATATAGCTGACTGTACCTATGAAACAATACCAGCACAGTCAGCTCTTCACTGCACAGATATGTTTCCTCTCTTGGCAATCTGTGCTGCAGGGACCTTGCTGTGGTAGCTGCTGGAAGTATCATCACCTCTTTGTCCATAACACGGAGGCAAAGTTAATAAACGTGGCTGGACCCCGCTGTGACTGGAGCTGGATTAGCTGGAGCTCTTAGCTTGGACAAAATGAGTACAGGAGCTCACAGCAGCTCTCGTTTCCTGGAAGGTCTCATTAACAGACTGAAAGTGGGCAAAGAAGAATGAGAAAGAGGTAAGAAGCAATGGCATCAGTCCCTGGGGCTTCTTCACGTGTTTGGTTTGGTGACCAGACCCCATTGGAGCTGTAGGTGCTCTATACCTCTGATAACCAGCATACAAATGGCTTAAAGTACCTGCAAATGCTTATAATCTGAACGGTCCCATAGCTGTGGTTCTTATGTTCCAGACTGGGGTCAAGATAGTTTTCTAGGCAGCAGAACTACAAAACAGTTGAGCTATTACAAAAGCAACCATCCAAGATGTTTCTATACATTTGAGATTCAATTGCTGGCTCCCATGAAAGTGATGGACATTTTCAAAAGGCTATGATAACTTCGGGGTGTTGTGTCTTCTTTGCATTCCCACACATCAAACTCAAAATAAGATGCTGGAGGAACGTTTGAATAACATGTTGTCAAGTCTATAGGATTATGACAGCATAATGATGAGCGAGACAGAAAACTATGTAAGGACAGATAACATTGCCTATAATGAAGGGGAGCATGAAAACGAATGTTAAGAAAGGATAGTTTCAGAAAAATGAAACAATTACTTGATAATTTTGTTAATGGACAGGGAATAGCATGCTGCTGTTGGTTTTATACTGATAACAGTGGAGAAAATGAAAGAAGTAATAGAGAGAGTAAAATAATGATAAAACTTGTTTTTCAGGCAAAGTAATAACTCAGAACACTATTAAGAATATGGTTGTTATTATTTTTCTAATTTTTCTACCCTGCACAATGGATACATAATCTCCCACTGTAAAACCAGTCGTAAAAAGATATAATGAAAAGAAAAATTAAGGTCATTAATTTCACTTCAAAAATCTCTTTTCTTTATCCCAGAGTGTAGCTACACAAGGATGATTCATAATTTGGCCTCTGGCAGTGAGACGCTCAAAAGGGATAAATAGAAGGATCTAGTGTTGCCTGCAGTAGTAACAGTCTTGCTAAGAACACCTCTGAGAAAGACCATGATGAGCTCATAACTTCATTTGTGACAGGGAGAAGGTATTTGAAGTGCTATCTACACCCTGTCACTCTCACTGCAGATTTCAGCATACATTGCATCCCCGTATCAGCTCCTCGAAATATTGAGCTAAACTCTGCTCACTTAAGGGTCCTTTTAAAATCTATGGGGTTATATAGGTTTAACTAAAATAATTTGGTTAATAAACCGAAGATGAAAAGAACCATTTTGCATTCTATTAATCAGGACCCTTCCTGATATGAATTTTAAGTGAAAAAAAAAAATCAAAAGTCATATCATGTGATGGAAAGACTCTTGATTACGAGGAAATTATCTGTGGAGAATTCAGAACAGCTTTGCACCATGTGAAGAATAAAGCCATTAGGCAAGAAAAGGTGGAGGTAGGATGAGGTGGAGCAAGGGAGGACTTTTGCGGTCGGACTTGATGATCTTGAAGGTCTTTTCCAACCTGAGCAATTCTGTGATTCCGTGAAGGGGAGGAGGAAAGGAAAAGAGAGAAAACCTGCAAACCACCTCGAAGGAAGCAGTGGAAGAAATTGAAAAAGCTGATATAATTCATCCAGAAGAAGGGACCGGGAAAGTACACATACAAGCACTGATGAAATTTTCTCATGAAAGATATCTTAGCAACTCGAACAACTGTTGTGCTGGTCACAGCACCATCGAAGAACAATTTCAATCTGGTATTAGATCCCAGTGCTGAAGGTATTAAACAGTGTGTGTTAACACACTTCAGCTCAGCTGCTTCAATTCGAATCCTCAGATTTTTCATTTAAATAAATAAATAAATAATTGTACTCTGGAATTTCCCTATGCATTCATTGTCATTTATAAATAGTGGAGAAAATGCAAAAGCTGTACGTTCCCCACTTAGCTGCAACGGACAGCTGCAAGAAGGACAAACTGTGCAGGGAAAAGAAAAAACAGATAACAAAAAAGGAAAGCTTACAACAATACTTGAAGCAATTATCTCTCCCAATAACCCCCTCAGCCACTACCACACCTGCTTTCCATCGATCCTTATTAACAAGTCTAATGCAAGAGATTAAAAACCGGAGACTTTGAGGATCCAAAGACTTATTACCAGCTGTTATGTGCAGATGTCAAAAATTAGGACTTTCAGCTGGGTTACCTGAACCACAAACAACCTGCAAAAGCCGGGGTCAGGTAGTTTATCTCCTCATATGAAACTCATTGAAGAGAAGGTCTGTTTGGAACAAATCTATCATTTTAATAACATGCAGCATCACTGCCGTGGAGGAAGGGAGGAAAGGGATGCTAGAAAACAAAAGTGGTGGCCTCAGCAAGAAAATGTGGGGCTTCATGATATATATGAACTTTCTTTTCCAAAGGTTCCTTCTCCCATCCCCAGTGGAGCCATCATCTCGTGCCCCATGGTGTGCACTTTCAAAATCTCTGGTATTTGACAGCGCTAGCAACGACATGCATTGTCCTCACAGCTGTGGTAACTGGCAGCCATTGTTACCGTAAGAAGTGCTGGCAATTGAAAGAATAATTTGCATTATTTTGCAATCGCATCGAAATTACTATTGTGCGGCCACTGCAGCCATCAGTCAGCTCTCTGGGCAGAGTGTTCAATATCTTTTGTATCAGAGGAGGCAGCAGTCCATTTATCTTGCAAACTGGCACTTAGCGTCAACTCGTTACTTAGTGGATCAGGTAAATGTGTGAACATAATCTCTGCAGCTTCATGAGTTATGGGACCTTCAGGCTTTTGTAGTTAATGATGGAATGAGACTGGAACATCCACTGTGACCTTTCTCTCTAAACTTGAAAGAGAACACTCTCCCGATTACTGCTTTTTGGTGTAAGGCTCAAAGCTGGATTTTCCTTTGAAACTGAGAATTTCCAAATCTCCATTCTTAGGCTTAGCCACTGAAGCTCAGCTCCACGACCAGACATAAAGGGGTTGTGATGCCAGTGTCAAGGCAAACTTTTCCTACTTAGAGGCACAGTTAATAAAGGCACAGAATTGCCACTAGGGGCAAGGATTAGGCAATCCCTCGAATGCTTTTTGCTTTCTCATTCATTTTATCATTACTGTCTTGCTGTGCATGACAAAAGGCTACTTTTGGACCCTAGTAACTCCTCACTTTTTTCAAAGAGCTCTCAAGACGGTTTCATTTGCATGTTCTGCCATAGGCCTCAATTCCGGGCCAAAATCAAGATTTTCCTTCCAAAACCGAAGTATTTTTTACTAATAGTACCAAAAGTTTTCATGGCACTTCTGCCCCTTTGTTCCTGGAAAGGCAAACACTGATTTTGAATATTGCTTTGTCAAGTCCACAGGATCACAGAAAACATTTTTCAGCGTCTTTTTTTTACTAATATGGCAGACTAAAGAGTAAATTTATCATGATTCCATGTGAAATTAAGTATCAGAAAGCATTATAATAGAGCTATAATTAAAAACTACGTATTTTTTAAAAAAAGCAAATTTGTAAATAAAACTGTTTGGTTAATTTTGTGTTTAAATATATCCTGATAAGCAACGTATTTCAACAGTGAATCTACTATAAATCACTTCCTGGAATTATTTATATTTTTGGAATACACAGCCCCAATCCATAAATATTATGTTTAGATTGATTTATTTTAGTATTTATACACAGTCTGTTCTTCAAGCTTCTGGGCTTTTAATTAATCTGGATTTGGGGCATAAATTCTTCATGCCTTGATTAATACCAAGCAGGTTTTATTTAATTAAAGAGACAGACTGGTGAGAGACATTTTAATCAAAAATTTCATATGCATACAGTACATCTGTATTTTTTAATACAAGCTTAGGCACATTAAAACAAGATTTATTCTTTCTCAGCTGTTTTCCTTTTTGAATTATGGCATATTTCTGGTTCATGTGAGGAGGTACCTTCATGCACTTATTCCATTCCCTGCCTCTGCTCTCCTAGGAACAGCAGAGTGAGAAAATAAGATGAAGTGACAGGGACAAACAGAAAAAATACAAGGACAAAATTAAAATAATCACAAGCTGAGAAGAAACTTGTGACATAGCCCTGAATTTTCTAGAAGTAAGTTTCATTTCTTCAGTATCAAAGTAATTACAGGAAAATACAGAGAATTCCTTTGGTTCTTAGGAAAGAATTGGAAAAACCAGAAGATTTTCAGAAAGAGTATCATATGTTCATACCCTCATGATCTTTTCAGCCTTGCTGTTAAGTGGTTAATTTTAAAGCAGTATGCATTAGTTTTTGTATGGCAAATAATTGTTTCACACGGGAATAAACATTTGGCTGAAGTTTTGCAGCTGTCTACACTGCGGGTACACATGAGCGCAATATCACCTTAGGAACTTTTGATTTTTCAGCATATTTATTTATGACTCAACTATCTCTGTCCATGGCTCAGGATTTTATGTATCTGTAATATGACAAAACAGGCTACAGTATTTTGGGAGGGATAAGATCAGTTCAAATGAATGGGAAGAAAAATGTGACTCTTTGAAACAAACTAGAACAATTTATATAATTGACAAGGAATATCTCTAAAATCAAAGGCCACATTCATAATACTTTATTTTCTCTACGCCTCTTGTTTAAGTTTTAAAAAAATATATTCTGTGCAAGTATGTGAGTATATGTATATGTGGGTTCAACATATACCACTCTGCAAATGGATCTTGTCCCTCCTATTGCAGAAAGAGGATGATGACCATGTGCATCCCCTTTAAGCGAGGAGGAGATTGTGCCTGCCCAACAGGAAACCAGGAATGCTCAGAGGAGCTTCAAGAGCACGCTACTTGGTAAAGCAAGCACTGCAAAGGAGAATCACTGAGCTTGGCTTCAGGTGTCTACCGTGCAGTCATGCAAAGCTGAGGTCACTCAGTTTGTTGTGTTTTGGGTTTTTTTCCTAAAAGTGCTCTCTTGGTGCACGCCTATAAAGGAAGCCTATGAAAACTATCTAAGATTTTTATATCCAACTTCTTGAGAGTAATGTGAGAGTTGATGAAATCCACCAAATGACTACAACTCATGTTTAAAAAATCAAGCTGGTCCAATACTGATTTGTGTTGTTGCCTTTCCAGTATACCTTTATAGATAGTTTGGTCGTAGAAGCAGATAGCTGCTGGCTAGCAGGTAGCACTGTTGGAAAGTGCATAACTGTCAAGTTTTTACAGTATTGAATAGAACAGCATTTCTCTAAATAAACATGAAGATTTCAAAATTAACCAAGACTTCAAAAATCAATCCCTATCAAGATATCTAAATTCTGAAATCTGTACTTCTTTGACCCGGGTGTTACCTATCTCCAAAGTAGACGTTCTAGACCAAGCATATGTTTAAGGAGATCAGCTTCTTGAAACATGGGAAAAAATTATCTAAGTGACAGTATGTGAACATTAAACTTTTCATAAAAGCCTTGGCAATGTATTTAAAAAAAAACCCAACAGACACAAGTTTTGGTTTTGTTTTCTGTTTGTTTGTTCTGAAAGGTAAATACCTCCACAGTGCATCAGTGTAAGAAATAAAATGTGACCAGAGGTATCCAACCTGCAGCCTGAGCATTCTTGGAGGTTGCCAGTGTACTTCTAAGAGGTTCACAGAAGCTGACTAAGAAAAGCAGTCCACAATGCATGGTATTTAGAAGAGAGAGGAAGGTCACAAACAGAAAAAATATAAATGAATTAACCGAAAACCGCTGGCCTAGATACAATAGGTAACCAATAGTATTATCTACAAACTAACATTCCTCTTTTTAATAACAATCAACCATCATTAGTTAAATTAAAAAGAAATGCAGGATTAACATATCCAGCATCCAAACACAGTTCACATGGGGTCTTTAGATAAGGTAGATTAGGCCAGTAGTTAAAAGATGAGAATTAGCTAATGATTTTCACTCTTTGGTAACTTTGGATGGCTGAGGGCAGATGTGGGAAGTTTCGTCTGCCTTCAGAAAACAGTTCCAGTTGTCACCACATGTTTCAGCGTGATATCCCTAAGCAGTATTTGTGCGTTCGAGTTGTGCAGTGACTGGTTTTACAGAAAAACACCCACAGATCTGCTCTCTCTCCCCCTCCCTGATAGACTCTTGAACACTGATTCTCTGTCTGCTCTTTCCTCTCCATGTGTAAGTCTTGGTTCACCTCTACAGCCACCTCCTGCAACTTCTCTATGTAACTTCACTCAAGTTTTTCACTCAAGCATCTATTTTATACAAATATTCTTATAAAGAAATAACCACTCCTATCAATAACTGGAGGAGAACCTATTCTGGTGGCTCACAATGAGCCCCAAAGCACAAGAGTTTATTTTTTTTTAAGTTGGTAAATACCTTGTGCATGCCAAATGTACTAGAGTGCTGAGAATCTCACTTGCCAAAATTGTTGCAAGTGTCACATGGATGGTTTTTTCATTTCTTTCTGGGAATTTCACATGTTGAAAACATCCGCTATGACAGATTAAAAACTGATTTATTTTAATAAAAATTCCAGTGGAGATTGATATTTTTATATAAGTACAACCAATATAATGTATTTTCAATCATTTGGGGGGTATTAGTTGCCAAATATACAATAGATACAGGCAGTTCTGTTCTGGAACTTTGTTGAGCACTAGAATGAGAAGTCATTTAGCTTTTAAAATAACATGCCAAACATTTCTCAAAGTAGAAATATAACAAAGCTCGGGAGGACTTTTCAATCAGATAGGTCATTCCCCATCTCCGTGGAACTTAATGAAATTTTCTGTGAAATTAGACCTAAGTTTTATACAAACTCCGTGGACTCTGCACAGATTTTGAGCAGAATTTGTTATTTTACTCACTTGAAACTACATGTAGCTCCTCTCCTGTCAGACTGTTATTACTGGAAAGGCAAGTGGTGCCAGTGAGACAGTTGAGGTTCAGATCAGGTGAGCAATGAAGATAGTAAGTGTTACATTTAACCTTTAATTCATACCACTGCTATAAACCCCAGAGTGTCTCAGGGAGCAGCAGTGTGCAGCGTTGCTGCACAGGCATTGCTCTTCCCTCACAGCTTAGGTCTCTGCAGCTTTAAAGGACCTTAAAGATCTAGTACGAGAAGTCAGAAAATGGTGGGATTTTGTTTAGATGAGGGGAAAAAAAATAGACATCTTTCCAGTGAGTAGGAAATTGCTTACTAATCTCCTTTTGATTGCTGGAAATATATCTTGAATAGTATAACTTTTCTGATAGAAACCAAAAAAGTGATACAGCTGTTCTGAGAATAAAGCACAACAATTCTACAAGGCTGTCTATCTGCATATAATGTTTTTCTGCCCTTTTTAGCAGATTAAAGTTGGAGTTTAGCAATTGCATTGACAGAGAAAAGGGTTGCAGTGTTCCAAATATCAAGAGTCAGACTTCCCGCGTAGAACTGAATTTTGAATTTCATTAATTACTTTATTACCACAAATTGTTGGAAGAAACATGTGTTCTTGGATGTTAATTAATAGCTCATTATTATTATACAAATTAGCTTGGCAGCACTACGTACCGTATATTTGCAGAATAATGAATTACATTAAAGGGAAGCCAAGATGGCAAACAAGTGTATGCATCTATTACCTGCTCCTTATACATGCATAAGAATTTCCTAGGGCATCCAACAGACATCCTAATGAGAGGCACGCAAGAGTCAAAAGAAACAAAGAAAATTGTAGGGAAAAGGATACAGTGCAATGCACCTACAGCATGAAGTACCAAGCACTACACTGAGAAGCAATAGCTACTGTTTCAGTCCCATAGGCATTGTCTCTTAAATGAGTTGTCATAAAACCTGGGAAAGCCAACAACATTCTGCACAGTAGTGTGAGTTTTGTGTCTGATCTGTGAAGCTAACAGTAGCAGTAGGCTCATCTCAGCTGCTCTGAGCAGCTGGCCTGGATAGTAACACAGAAATTCAGGGTTTCAGGAGGGAACTCAGCAAAATCTTACCTACCTTGGTGCAATACAAAGAAAACTTGCCTGCCCATTTTGTTTCTTTTCTATTCCCTTTTGTTTTCCTTTTCTTTTTGCTTCTCTCCTCCCTTTTCCCTTCCCTTCCCTTCCCTTCCCTTCCTCCTCCTCTCCCTCTCCTCTCCTCTCCTCTCCTCTCCTC
>JANIMW010009783.1:32335-45380 GCA_024582635.1 Todiramphus saurophagus
CTCTCCTCTCCTCTCCTCTCCTCTCCTCTCCTCTCCTCTCCTCTCCTCTCCTCTCCTCTCCTCTCCTCTTTCTCTGTATAAAGAAAATCCAGTGGAATTCACAATGAAACAACGTGTTCATGAAGTAAGCAAACACTCCCAAAGCTCCTGATTTTTTTGTCTGTATAGTTGAATTTGAAGCCAGCCAGATCTAGTGACTCAGAGACTTTGCCATATGTGTCTTCCCACCAGTCATGTCATTTTTTTTTTCTACTGAAATTGCGTTATCAACATCTAGACCCCCATAATGTTCAGACTCCCCCATTAAAGTGTATCAAATACTGTCTATTTTACCTCCAATTCAAACATAGTCACATTCTTTTCTGTGTATTCATTCCCAGTAGCTTGCTTTGTCCCAGTTTGTATTATTTTTTTTAAAACTAAGGAAAATATTTATTTGGGGGCTTTATTTAGATTGTCTCTAAATTCTATTTCAACTCTGTATTTATATACTGTTCTAATTCTTCATATCTTTTAATTTCTTCATAATTTGATGTTTCTCATGTAATTTCTCTAAACTTTTACATATCCAGAGTATTACATTCTCTGCTACTTTATTCCTTTGCTTATCCACTTTCTAGATTCTGCATTACTCCCAGCAGCAAGAGATTCTCTGCTAATTTCCGCTACCATGTAGAGGTTATTATGGAATTAGTCTGCCCTGAATAATATTCCTTATGAATGTTTCTCCTTCTTCACAAGGCCAACTCCAATTCATTTCGTTTCAAAGTCTCTTCAAAATTTAATTCCAGGAGATATGCTGTCTTGCTGGCTTCCCTAATGCTTTCCCTGAGCTTCTCATATTCTACTTCTTTAAACCGATAGTTGTTAATTTTTTTTGTTGTTATGATTTAGTTTTTTATTTAGCTGCAGTGAAATCTGTTATCTTCTGCTCCAAGATTATTTTTTGGTGGGTCTTTTATCTCTCGACTAGTTACGAGAATAAAGTTTAAACCCTTTCTTATTTGATTGGTAGAGAAACCAGGGAGCTTTTACAATCTTCAGTGGTACCCCTGATGATATTACATCTTCTATCTGTAAGGTGTTAAAGTCTTTCATAATAATACAATTTCTAGCTCTATTTATTAATTGACTCGTGCCATGTTCATAAGCAAATCCAACACTCACTGTCTATTACAAACTCCTAACATTGTCTCAAGAAATGCTTATTTTAAATCTTTTTAAAATCTTGTTAGGAACTAAGTAATTTTTATTTTATCTGTGCTGTAATGTCGTCTTTCTTTAAAAATTTATCCCATCAATTAAAGTGTTACATAAAAATATGTGCATTCGTATGGCTAACACACTTCATTCTGATTATTGCAAAAGGGGGTATTTATCTTCTATTTGGTCAGACACCTGAGATCACTTCAAGCACAACTGTGCATCCAGAAATAATATTTTTATAGGAAGTTTACATTTTCTAGTGGACAGTTTGGCTTATTCTTCAGAGCAGTCTGAAGTAAGGAAAAGAAAGAGCACAACTTTCCCGAAGTTTCTTTCACAGATTAAGAATCGTAGTAGGGCTTCAGAAAATCAGCTCTGTAGATATACTCTTCAGTAACATCTCACTTTGAAAAGCAAAGTTGTTGGATTTAAGTCTAGTTGTAGGGATTTTTTTCCCTTATTTGTCAGGTGCCAAACTAAATTGTCAAAGTATCAAATCAACTGGGCTATAACTTTATTTTCTTTTCATTGTTTCAGCACCAAACATTATTTCTTGATTTGTTTTTTTCTCTCACATTTAGCTAGCAAAGGGAATTATGATAAAATGTTAGTTGGAAAGATGAAAGGTACAAAAAGTCAACCTTAATACAGCCTGGGGAGGGTAGTGGAGGCAGTAAAATTATCTGATAACACTGAAGTCTGGAACTAAAGCAATCCTGATATTATCAATAAAGGGGGTTGATAACAGTTTCACCTGTCAAAAGAGGAGACACTTTCTTTGATGCCACCTTAACATGGACCTTTCATTTAAGTTTCTATTCTCCTAACTGCGATAAACCTACCTAGACAATTTCTATGTCTTTTTTTTTACTTTGCATTTTTAATTTTCTGTCTGCTCTAGTAATATTAACCTAGATGCCTGAATCATTATTTTATAAAGTTCAAGGAAGAATAGCTTAACAGAAATACTGGGCTGTGGAGTGGAGATAACATATGAATGATAATCTGAATTTTAAAACTAAAAAAAAAAAAAAAAGCAATGAACCCAGTTCTCTTCTGAGTTAATCTTGTACCACAGAGGGAAAAACACTGGAGTCGCTCCCCAATCTCAACAGGATGGGGAGGGGGGGAGGGAAATATGGCAAAAAGCTGCTTTTGGGTTGAGATAAAGACAGGGACATCACCAATTTACCATCGTGGATGAAACACACGAGTTGGGGAAATTAATTTAATTTAGTCTCATTTAAACAGAGTGTGCTAAGGAGAAATAAAAACAAATCTAGAAACAACTTCCACCCCTCCTGTTGTGGTTTAAGCCCAGCCAGCAATTTAGCACCACACAGCCACTCATTCGCTCACTCCCCAGTGGGATGGGAGAGAGAAGAAAGATAAAGGTGAGAAAACTCGTGGCTTAGGATAAAGACAGTTTAACAGGTAAAGCAAAAGCTGCACACAAAAAAAAAACGCAGCGAAACAAGGACCTCATTCACTGCCTCCCATCATCAGGCAGGTGTTCAGCCATCCCCAGAACAGCCGGGCTCCATCCCATGTAACAGTGACTTGGGAAGACAAACCCCATCACTCCAAACATCACACCCCTCCTCCTTCTTCCCCCAGCTTTTATTCCTGAGTGTTACATCCTAAGGTATGGGATATCCCTTTGGGATATCTGGGGTCAGCTGTCCCTGCTGTGTCCCCTCGAAACTTCATGTGTACCCTCATGTGGTCCTTCATGACCTTCTCCAATATGGGTCTTTCCCAAACATGAAGACCTTGATGTCTGCAGAGTTGTTTCTCTCACATGTTCTCACTCCTCTTTCTCAGCTATTGTTGCACAGCATTTTTTATCCCTTCTTAAATGCGTTATCTCAGAGGTGCTACCAGAGTTGCTGATCAGTTCAGCCTTGGTCAGTGGTGGGTCTGTCTTGGAGCTGGCTGGAACTGGATGGCGCTTCTGCGGTTCTTCTCAGGGAAGCTACCCCTGTAGCCCCCGCCCCCAGCAAAACTTTGCCACATAAAAATAGGAGGAAGAATAAGAGGTGATTGTGGGTGTTTCGGAGATGGCTATTAGGAAAACCTGCCTTGTCAGTGGGTACTGACACTGGAAGAAGGAGACAAACTCAGTCTGCTAATACATTTTTTTTAACTTCACACAGAAATGACAAGCATAATTACAAATCCTCAAGACCAAAATAAATAAACACACGGTGATGGCATTCTTTAAAAATTCCGAGACACACAAGTCTTCTTTTACAACACCTATATATACAAAATTGGTTATACACAGAAGAATCTTGTTTATGCAGGTAATAGAGTACAGCATATATGATGCGTTGTGTTTCTGGAAATTTAATTAAGTGAAAGGAAACCCCAGGTTGATGGGTAGGAGGTGGCAAGTAAATCACTCTGTGTGTGAAACACCTAAGATAATTAAGGTGTCTTATTGCATTTCCAAAGCTGTAAAATGCTATATCTTCATGACTCAACGCTAAAATTAAAAATCTGGTTTCACTAAGTACTGGAATCTTTTAGTTGCTGTAAGTTATTTATCTGCAGAGGATCACAGATCCATATGTATGCTGGCTGAAGAACAGGATAGTATGGATATAATTAGGTTGACATGTCTTTATTTTAAGAAACCACCTTTTGTTTCATGACTAAAGGCACGCTGAATCTCTGAGGCCACTGAGAAGAAATTAAGCTTAGTAGGCATTAAATAAGCCTGTTTAAAGCATAGAACTCTGCCTGAAGAAATCTAGTAGTTTAATAAAAAAAAAGAAAAACCCTCATAACTCAAATTACAAGTGGCAAGCTGGAACTTACATATGAGATTTTGCCTATGCAAATACCTTGTCTGAACCTGGGAAATGCCACCAGAGAAAGAACACTTAAAGAAAAAGGCATCAATGAATGAGTGAATAAATGCTTGCCATTGTCTGCACTTCATTTGATGGTGTTTGCTGTGTGCAGTATGGTGTCTAAGATGTGCAGGAGCTCAGGTCTATCTGTAGATGTCCCTGTCCCACACTGACGTCTCATCAGAGCTCTGTGGACACGTTCATCCCAATTCAGCAAGCTTTGAAAAGAGTAGGACTGGACAGTAGAATAAGGATATTTTTTATTTCAATCCACTGCTGAAGAGATTGGAGCAGGAGGCTTTGGTGGCAGAACTGGAGAAGCAGGTTTCTTTTTTTCTTGCTTAGTTCTTAGAGAAGTGAGCGTATCTTCCAGTTCCTGCACCAAAACTCTTGCTTGAACATGGAAGGACACCACTATACCAAGGCAAAGGTCATGACTATGATTATGCCCTTCTCCAGAGGTACTTTTGTAACAATTGAATAGGCTGTATTTCCTGAAAATTATTTCTTTCCACAAACCACCAGTTGAGATGCACTCTTTGGTGTCTGACCATAGACACTGTGTATGTTTGTTCCTCAGCTGCAAGAATAAGCAGACCTAAATTCATAATCCTAAATTTTGGAATTTCGGAAGGATTTTTTATATTACAGTTGGTTTTTTTTTGTTTTGTTTTGTTGGGTTTTTTTTAATGCAAGACTTACTTTGTTTAATTTTTCTAGAATAATTCTACTATACCTACATGACAGCTGTGATTTCCCTATATATTCTGATTTTCCTGGTTTTGTGAAGAATAAAAATTATTTTATCTGCACAATTATCTTAGGTTAACAAAGGTTTTAGAGAAAATAGCATTTGGGGTACTAATGTTCCTGTTTATATGAGATGCAAAGGTAGCTCTGATGCCACACTGAGGCTTAGTCTTGTATTAACTACTTTTAAGTAGTCAGATTAGTTTCTTACACACACTCACTGCAATAGGACATACAAAGGTAAAATTCCATCAACTGAAAACAGAGCCTCAGGAAGCATGGTGTTAATATTTTCTAAAATTAATGGATAAATTATATAGATGTTAAAGAACAATGTTTGTCATAAACTTTATTAAAAAATGCCAAAATGGGTCTGGTCATTATAATTGTAATTCATCTAAGAATTAATCTGCTATTCATGTTTTGATATGAAAATGTGGAAAGCATAAGTTAGATGCTGCTCAAGCATCTGTACCATAGTCTTGTCATTCACATCAACTGCTGTACTGTGACACGGTTTAGGGACATGGTTTAGTGGTTTTTGATAGGGCTGGGAATAAGGCTGGACTTGATGGTCTTGAAGCCAAAACTACTCTATGATTCTATGACAACAAATTAAATACTATAGTTTTACGACATTTACTAGTAAGTAAAATTATGTATCTTGGTTGTGTTAACCCTGTGTATTGTCAGGAATATGATAGGCATTTCTCTTTGCCCATGGTTCTGCTTCTTTCCAAGGAAATAATAAAAAAATTCTACCAGTAATTCATTAAGACATACCTGAGAAAGGAATTTTGCTTCTTGATTGTTTTCAAGACAATACTGGAACTGTTAGAGAGATTTGAAATGTAGCAAGCGTATATCACAGGATGAACTGAACTTTGATGTGCAATAATTTGCAGCTGATAAAGACGATATTTTTGACGTTAATTACTCTCTACTTCTGGATAGCTGTCCGGCACATACACTACTAAATGCCTTATAAAGTGCTTTTTACAAGTCATCATTCAATCTTGAAGGTTGGACAAGCCATATTTTTCAACATGTTTTCTACAGCTGTCTTTCTATTCTATATTTTCTATATCTGCATTTTGATTCCTGTTTCTGATTTTAAATGCATGAAAATATAGAGGGTGGTCTTCTCACATGTTTATATATCATAGCCATTCCAGCCACAAGATAAAAAAATTTCCCGTTATAAGAAGTAGGAAAAAAAATATGTTAAAGCACTGGTAGTTCCCCAAATGTACCTTTAAGTAAAATATTTTTGTATTTCTATCCAAGAAAAATCGTCACTCTATGTCTAATGCAAATGTGAAATGTTGTATATTAACCATATGCTGTAGTGTTCCAACAGAAATCTAGTCCTGCTGTTTCAGTTCCCTTTTGCCCATAGATTTTCAAACGGATTTTCACTTACTATAGAACAAGTAGATAGGTGCAACCTATCTGTGACAGTAATTTAATGTTCCATTGTACATGACTTTCTCAGTCATTATCTAAAATGACAGCAAAAGTAAAGTAGCTATCTAGTTAATTCAAAGAATCACTGGAAAAGTCAAAACAACATCTGTTTAGTCTGCCTTACCCTGACAGAATATACTGATCCATTCTGTCTGTCCATTTTTCCCTAAGAATCCTTTATGAATATAAATCTTCATCGTATCAAACTTCTGTCACTTCGGATTTCAAAAGATTTCTTGTTGCCCTGACAAAGTAGTTACACAGTCCACAGAGTTTTATGTGCCGCTCCTAAGATATTCCTCTTATGATATTAGAATTCAACCAACCAGGTTAGATGCTCTGTACCGGACATAATTTTATAGGATAAATTGCTGGCACAACTCCAGCTGTAAGAGGAAAGACCCTATGACCGTTTAATCACTTATTTCCTGACAACTATCAAAAGAACTATTTGTAGCTTCTCTGAAGCTTGTTGGAAGGATTTGTTTCCACTGGTGTAAAGTAGATATTGGAAATCAAAGCAGAAGAATGATACAGCTGCTTCATGTTTATCAAGTGGCTGGACAAGGCTGAGAGTAAAACCCTTACCTCACACTTTATTATGTGCTCAAAGGCAAGTAGAGAGGTGCAACTCCTTCCACTGAAGTGGAAAGATGCTTATTAACCCCACTGTGTTTTATCTGCATTTTCAACCGGAGGTGATAATTTTTACCACTCTTAGTAAGTGCAACTACTAGGTACTGATAAGGCATAATAGTAGCCCCACTGTATTAATGCATTCATTATACTGATAATTTAATGATTGCTTATAAATATAAGACTTTTTGCTTCAATCCTGAAATAATAAATTGGAATTATTGAAACTAAGAACTTTTTTTTTTTTTCTACTTTTTCTACTGTTTATCTATGAGTTTACTTTCTTACTAGGCATATATATGAGTATAAATAGGGACCAATAAAATAAATGGCTTGTTTTATAGCACCTTACAAAGCACAACTCTGTATATTTAATATAACTTCATGAGTACCATGCAGCTCATTGATGCTCAAGGCAAACAATGGTCATTCAAACATGTCTCTGTGGCTAAATCCACATTGGAACGAGCTGATGGGTGGAAATAGAATTTCCATAGATCATGAAATAAGCAACCCTGTGCATTTTACCCACCTTATCAGCGTGTCCCTTCAAGGGACTCAGTGAGGGGTACACTAGGACACTTGGTAACTTCATCATATAGCCCCCCATGGAATAGTTCCTGGGGGAATATTCCACTTGAGATCTGGGCAATGTAGAGCAAAAGAACTTGCCCTGTTTCCTGCTCACCACCTCAGTGCACCTGGAGGTGGAAGAAGTTTCTTAGATCGATTTGGTCTCGGTCACCATCAAACACTTATGTGCTTTGGAAGAAGTGGGGTGCAATTAGAGAGTCTCCCTATTGTAATGTCCCCTTGTTTTTTAGAGAGCACTTCCAACCTTAATCTCACTCATTGTTTACTTTTTTTGTTCTCTGTATTTTCAAAGTGATAAGCATAAGAAGTATTGAAGAAGTATTCCTCTCCCCCACCCCTGGCCTGAGACTCCTTTCTTTCCTGGCTTATCACAAGGGAAGTAATGATTTCTCATGCTGGAGGGCGGAACAAAGCAGCATGGTTGAGGAAAACAAACTACATTTCTTTGGCAAAAGCTGTACCAAACCATCTCTATTCTTGCTGTCATACAACATTCTCAACATTCCTTATCAAGCATTTTATCTCCTCTGCAGGAACACATGCTTTATCAGAGCACAGCTGCTTCTATCAAAGCTACTAGAGCTCCAAATACCTTCTCTTTCCCATGAACATTCTCTGCCACCCACCAGATTTGCCAATGTTCCCAGCACAGATTTATCTCTGCAGAGTTGCCTTGCTCTCTCATAAAGGGACAATAGCTCTCGCTGAGTTCTGACATCCTAATGGCTACCAGTTGGCCCTTTTTTCTACATTTCACAGGAAATTTTCACACCTGCAAGTGTGCCATTTTTCAGCTGAATTTGACTTATAGTTCACAGATGGAGAGAGACTCCTGATAAAAACTCTCTTTAGAAGACAGTGCAAGAAAACACATTTCTGCATGGTGACAGGTTAATATTCCACACATTGATTTGTTCATAGCTTTCAGCATGTGATGCCAAAGCCTTTAGTAAATTGGAGTTAACTTCTCTGAGAGTAGTGTAAGGGAGAATAATCTTACTAGAGAAAAAAAAAAAAGGGAAATGACAAAATTGTTATAATTGAGGCTCCCACCTGCACAGAATGTAACATTTAGCCTTATTACTACTACATTAGCAACTCAGATCTCAAAAGGTGGCAGTTCACAGACATTATAAATCAAGGGACATTGTGGCTATCTAATTTTAGCTAACCAAAAGAATTAATCAACAAAGGACACCTGCGTATTAATTAATCAGTACTCAGAAAACATAGCCTATTTAATAGAAAATCTCCCAGAAATTCAATCTTTGTTTCTCTCTCCTTATCTTTATAGCATCAATGGGGTCAACAGAACAACTCAAGCCTGCCAAAACTAAAAGCTCAATTTACAAGATGGAACTACGACATTGAGAGGTAAATATAAAGAAATACAAAATACAAAGAAGTTTCTTTCAGAAAATTGGAACAAGGTCCTAGAAGCAGTATAATGTATATAAACAAAATGCATATAATACATATAAGCCCAAAATATGGTTCTGGGAACTTTGCCAATGCTTTTAATTTCATTTGCACTCAGATCTGAGATTGTTCAGAGTATGATTGTTTGGACTGTACACTGCTACTCATGAAAATCCCTCTTTTTCTGTTTTGTTGGGTCTTTTTTTTTCTTCAAAACTACTATTTTCCTGGCAGTTTCAATGTGCAGCTACTTCTACTCTTAACCGATCATTAGAGTCGAGCAGCTCCAGAGCACTCTCATTCCCTCAGTGCCTATGTTCTCACTGATCAATTTAGCAAGAAAAAAAAAAAATCATTGTATAACAGCAGATTCTTATTAATTCCTGGGAAGACAGTCTCACGGGTATGACTGCCATCACTCCTATTCTAGCTACTGAAGTGCATGATATTACAGATGGTGCATCACTAGAGTCCATTTCTGAAATTATGCAGATGTGTTCTCTAACATCAATAACCAAGGAAAAGGGCTGGGAAGGTCTTTTAAACATGGGGCTGGATTTTGGCAGTTATGTACCTGAGTTTTGTCTTGGAAGAAACTTCTCAAAATCATCAAGGCATAATGAAGAGGACTCTGAATGTGATAGAAATATTTTGTGCAACAAGGAGTGTTTGTATTTTCTTTTTTTTTTTTTTCATGGAGCAATTTCCCTTTTCAGGGAAAAAAAAAAAAAAGCTGAACTTATTTGAATTACTCCACTTGTGTGCGTGTACATACTCTTCACACACTAGTGAATATAGTGTAAGAAAAAATAAGTTGATGATTTCCTTATGTCTAAGAGAAAAGTCGTTTTCCAGAATTAAATTTTTACACGGAGATAAAACTCTTACATTCTTCCTCAATAACAGTGCTATTTTTATTAGTTCAATAATACGTATCTAGCCATGTGGAAAGTCTCTACCAGTGAACTACACTTGTAAAAATTAATTTTATTTTTTGCTTTGTTATCTGGATATCTCTCTGCTGCATCTTAGCCATTTTCCCATTCCATTTTTATAGTTCCTATTTAGTACTATGGCTTCATTGTTTCAGTGGGCATCAAGTTATTATGAGGCTTAAATTTAATAATTTTTTTTATGATATCTTGCATTACTGTAACCTG
Source organism: Todiramphus saurophagus (assembly GCA_024582635.1). Classification (NCBI taxonomy): domain Eukaryota; kingdom Metazoa; phylum Chordata; class Aves; order Coraciiformes; family Alcedinidae; genus Todiramphus; species Todiramphus saurophagus. The sequence continues at coordinate 42,426 of JANIMW010009783.1, forward strand.
TCAAATAAATGTTACTGTCTTTCTGGTTATCTATTGGAAGTTCCTGCAAAACAGCTGGGAAGACCTTACATGTTTTCTGAAATAAGTAGAACTCTTCAAGTTACTTTCTGTAGAAGGCTGGGGTTCAAGGTTTTTTAGAGAGCACTGAATTTGTAAATTCTAATTCATCTTTTCAGTGTTTTATATACAGGATTCTTTGATGCAGATGGACCCAAGCATAAAACACTTACCTGGGCTGTAAAAAGGGAAGATATTTCAGGACATAATCTGTTTCATTGACTTACTATGATTGGCCACCTATGATAAGTATTTATTTAACTTGTTCTGGAAAATGCCATACTAAGGTTACTTAATTTTTTTCCATTGTCTCATTAGCTTAATAGTTACAAAGATCTTCCTCAAGCTTCTCTTCTTTACCAAAATGATGTTCAATTTTTCCTCTTAATAGGCATAGAGAACATGAAACGTAAAGTTATTCTACATGAATACAGATGCTGTCAAAGACAGTTGTGCTATCACCGTGAAGTATCACTGTGTATGTACATCCCTGTAGCTTGTCCAGCTGTGAAAGAGGAATATTATAAAGTGAATTTACAGTAGTGCTAGGTTAGTGCAACTTGAGTATTCCTCATCATGTGCAACATCTTCCTAGGAATGCTGTGGTCATGTCGCCTGATTGGGAAACAGAGGTTTCTTTCAGGAAACAGGGTTGAGCTTTCAAGGTCCCTTCCAGCCCTTAACATTCTGTGATTCTGTGAAAAGAATGAAATACTGCTTTGCTGAGCAGTTCAGTACTGCTAGCTGTGCCAAATCAACAGGGGACACAAACTCTTGGCTTACATCTAAGATGAACTAAATAGTGAAACATCAGTTAGACAGAATGCCTTGGGCTTTGGTGGTGGCAATGACTATGTCATCTGTCTGTGTCCCTCCCATCCCTGTTCTCCTGGAAACCATACATTCTTCCCCTCCATCCTCCTCCAGGCAGGCAAGAATATTACAGGTTCTTCCCCTCCATCCTCCCAGGAGGAGGGAGTGGGTCAGGCTCTTCCTGTGAGCAGTGCAAGGATGCTGGCTGCTGACTGGTAGGATTTCTGCAATCCAGTATCCACAGGAATTCACTAGCTGTGAGCATGTTTCCTTTTAATCACTTGCTTTTCAAGAAATTTCACTAATCAAATCAAAATCCCCAATAACAGTGTATTTCTTAGGGAAATAGTTCAAATTCACTGCTCTTAGTTTTTGTCCTGATTTGTAGATTGCTATCTAAACTATTCCATAATATTTAAAATAGAATCACAAAGGGACCTATCAACACAAATATCCTAAATCAGTAAGTTTGAAATGTCCAATTCCAATTTGCCTCACTCAGACTTAATGAAAGCCTTTAATTTCCTCTATTTCAGATCAACAGAGGAATTTACATCAGTAAGAGAATAAGATTTATTGTCCTTAACTACTAGAATGTTTATCGTCATACAAGATGTATCAGAAAAGACATCTGGTTTTGTAAAATCTTTCAGTGTCAAACTGAGACTTAGAGCAGCAGCTTCTGTTTAGCCTGCAATACTTTGCAAATCCCCAAAACTTTAGATTCACAGAGCTGGAGATACGAATTCAAAGTCTAACTAAATAAAATAGAGGAAAAAAAAAATAATAATAACAACAACTATACTTAAATATACTTTGAATTTTGGGGAAGAGCTGTAATCCACGCTCATGATTGAAATAATAGAATGACTTTTTAAAGCTGAAGTAAATATTTAGACTGTATGTTTAACATCTGATCAGCTTCAGTGTATTGCCACAGCAGCAGCCAAACTGTAACGATGGACTCCAAAGTTTCCTTTCACTAAGCAATGGTTGCAGTTCCCTTTGGCTGTGAAAGTCTTTTTGATGAAAGACGTGTGTCCCTTTTCTCCACTGCTTTTCGTGCCTTTTATATTGTTTTCAGAAAGGATATTTTAAGGTATTTCAAATTTAGCTTAGTGAATTAAGTACAATGCCTCTACTTAACCAAGGCATGTGAGAATTTTCATCATGTGACATATTTGTCCCCTAAACCTAATCAGCTCTTTTCCAGTCATGCATCTTCTTTTGCATACTTTTTTTTTTTTTTTTTTTTTTCCATAGACAGGAACTTTCTGAGGAATTTAGGAGATACTAGTTTGATAATTCAAACCAAAATTAGTTTCTGCTTCTAATAAAGTAAGAAGTCATATGCTGAAGGTAGGGAAAGGCTAGGGCTTTCACCCAGCGTGCTGCTACAGGAGAAATGCTCAAGTGGGGACACCTAGAGCTGGTTTCCCAGAACCATGCTGAGACAGCTTCTGAATATCAATGAGGACGGAGACTCCACAAACTTCCTAGGCACCCTGTGCCAGTGCTGAGTCACCCTTGCAGTGAAAAAATGTTTCCTGATGTTCAGAGGTAACCTCTGGTGTTTCAGTTTGTGAACATTGCCTTTGGGCATCACTGAGATGAGCCTGGCTCCACTTTCTCTGCACCCACCTTTCAGGTACTTATATACATTACTAAGTTGGCCAAGGAGACCAAAGGTGTCCTGGCCTGTATTAGAAACAGTGTGACCAGCAGAAGTAGGGAGGTGATTGTCCCCCTGTACTCAGCACCGCTGAGGCCTCACCTTGAGTACTGTCTCCAGTTTTGGGCACCTCAGGACAAGAGAGAAATCGAGGGGCTGGGGTGGGTGCAGAGGAGGCAATGAAGCTGGTGAAGGGACTGAAGAATAGATCCTATGAGGAGCGTTTGAAGGAGCTGGGCCTGTTTAGTTTGAGGAAGAGGAGGCTGAGGGGAGACCTCATCAACTACATCATCAAGGTACGAGACTACCTACTACTACAGCTCCCTGAAAGGACGTTGTAGAGAGGCTGGTGCTGGGCTCTTCTCTCAGGTCATTAGTGACAGAACCAGAGGGAATGGCCTCAAGCTGAAACA
>JANIMW010009783.1:45480-65769 GCA_024582635.1 Todiramphus saurophagus
TGCCCAGGGAGGGGGGTGAGAGATTGGAATGGGCTGCCCAGGGAGGGGGTTGAGTCCCCATCCCTGGATATGTTTAATCATCACTTGGATGTGGTGCTGGGGAAGATGGTCTAGGGGTGAACTTGTAGATTAATGTTAATGGTTGGACATGATGATCCCAAGGGTCTTTTCCAACCTAAATGATTCTGTGATTCTGTTCCTCCCTCAGACCCCTTCTTCTCCAGGCTAAACAGCCCCAGCTTTCTCAGCCTTTCCTCATAGGAGATATGGTCCAGTACCTTAATCGCCTTAGTGTCAGTCCCTTTGTTGAACTCTCTCTGGTACAACTGTGTCTCCCTCTCTCATTCTGGGATCCCCAGCACTGGACACACTGGACATGGCCTCCCCATTGCTGTCTAGACTGGAATGATCGCCTCCTCTGACCTGATGTCAATCCTAGCCCAGGCCAGGATACTGTTAGCCTTCTTTGTGGCAAGCCTGTTAGAAAAGTTATTTCCATGACATTTCAAGTTACAAATTTAAGAGAAGTCTATAGGGTAAGCTGTTACTGTCCTAGTGATTGCACTGATTAATGATACATTGTGATAATGTTAAATACATTAATTTAACATTATATAAGTTTCAACTGCAATCCCTCCATCCCCTCCTACCCCCTAGTTGTTTTATATGTGAGTGGATTATCGTGAGAAGTAGTGAGCCTTAATGAAGTTCCTGCTTTTCAAAAATCCTTTAGAGTAAATTCAGAGGATGTTTTGGAAATGTGGTTCTGCTGTCTTCCCAAAAGATATGCAGGGCTATCTCTGTGTAAAGCAATAGGGTTGTTACACAGCTTCCATAACCTTTGCAATCTCTGTAATTATTTTTAAAATTAATTTTCAGATCATTAACATTTCTGGGAAGCTTCATGGATGAATAAAGCCTGGTAAAGGCTAAAAGTGACTCTCTGTATCTAGTGCATTAGACTGAAAGGCAAAAACAACACATATTTTGATGTGCTGGACTGAGAATCATATAATTTAAAAATGTACCTCTGTCAAAATTAAATCACAGAAGCATAATTGCTGTAGTATGCCTGAGAAGACCTTTGATGACCGTAGAGCTAGACTTCATGTCTCGATGCTGGAAATCTCAAAGCATTCATCTCTCACTTTTCAAACTCCAGCCCAGCAAAGCAATCAGCTTTCAACAAGATTTACCTATTCAGTGAAGCATTAAAGGAAAATACTCCAAGTCCAACCATGTTCAACAAAGCACAGAAGCATATGTTAAATTGTCAAGGGGACATCAGCATATGCCAGAAAAATACCTTGATGAATATGGATGATCAGTTATAGACTGGGTGACAGTTGTCCAGTATAAAAATCTAGAAGGACCAGGTGCAAGTGAGCTCCTGTGAGGTGATGAGAACCCCCACATTTCAGTGGGACATCGGGATATTCAGCAGAGTGACAGGTCAGGTTCATGGAGCGTATTTCTCTCAGAAAGGAAGGTATGTTTGACAGCCTTGTCTACCTTCCACAGCTTTCCCAGCCTGGAGACTTTTTGGGACTTTTTGGAGATAATTTTCTACGCTGTAATAAAAAATGTGCACATCATAGCTCAGGACCGAAGTGCTCATTTGAGCTGACATTTATTTATATTCATTTCACAAGCCTTTTATGCTGAACAAAGATGCCTTGTGCTGCAGGACTTCCGCATTTTAACTCTCTATTAAAAGCTGGTTTGTGTGTTTCGCAATGTTCAGCCCTAAGAAACGTGGATTCTTATCATTTCATCATTTCACCATTGATACACAATACCTTTTAGTAACCCATGGTAACGGTCTTCCTTGTTTTAAGTAGCAGGTGTTGAGGACATGGCAAATGGCTGCCTATTCAGGTTAGACCACCTAATGGAGATTTTAGGGCTAGTCAACGATTTCATTTAAATTACACCAGGATATTGTACACGCATCTCGCACAGTGAGCCTTGCTGGAAAGCTGCAGGGATTCAATAAACCCTACATTACACGATCTGTCTCTGCAGACAATTTTAATACCAAGGGTCTAGGCTGCTTTTACGTTTGCCCTGTTTAGCTTGGGTTTTTACATATGTCAGACAAGACAGACAGCATGAGCCAAAGTCATTCCTCCTACAATCCAGTCTTAGACAACCGATTTATTCTGGGAATGAACTGTCTCTCTATGGTCAGTTGTGGGGTTTTTTTCCTACAACAACAAAGTATGTATCTCAATCTTGGAAATATTTCCATGTATGAAAGCAGAGTAAGACTAATCAAGCCACGCACTTAAAAATATTTCTTCACACTTTCTGTTTCAGTCTTTAAAACTGTATGACCTATATTTGCAGTAATTCTTAAAAATGGTTAAATATCAAGTCAATGTATTTATGATGATGAAAGTTAGAAATTGAGAAATTTGTCATGCAATACTAAGAGTGTGCGCAATCTAGAATTGCTAAGGTCCAGACAACTCACAACAGTTTTACTATAGAGAAGGAATTGTTCCTTCTCAGATGTACTTCCTTCATTCTTAAATCGAGATGTGTTCTTATAGTCTTTGGTCATCCATTCTGTCAGAATTCATTTCCAAATCTAAACCGCCATCAAAACATGAGCCTTTTACTGAACACATTGCAAAGGATGCAAGAGGTCTTCTTCCTGTTACTTTCAAGAGATGAGACTATGAGTGTTCAGCCACAGAAGGAAGACTAGAACTGGCTATCTTCAGCACAGAACGATCTTTTAGCTACTCCTTTTTCATTTTTACAGTGCTGCAATCCTTGCGAGTCTGTTTCTGGGAAGAAAAAAAAAAGCCATGCAGCAAATTTGTACATAACTCCGGTAGTCTGGGACAAGTAGAGGTGCACAAGTATCTCTTTAAATTATTAGTTGCCCTTTTCAATCCCTACTTCAAAAAATATTGTAATTTGATAGGTCTTGAAAAATTCTTTGCCGTATTATGTTCAGATGTTGGCATTAATTCCTTTGCAATGGCTGCAGATCAAGGCTCCCTGTAAGTCCAAGAAAGGTTTGTAGAGGCTTTAGTGTGGGTTATAAGGAACTGCTTTATTCCAAGGTGCATTCGGGCCCCTTGCAAAGGAAGAACCAAAGGAAGCCTTGTGGTTTGTCAAGCACACCATATCAGCTACAGAATCTTGATAGCCTCTTGTGTCCTTAAAGAAAACTTCTGTATTGAGTCAACACTGCTGCATTCTGATTCCAGAGTGTTGAGGTTTTGAGGTTTGTTTCATGGTGGGTTTGTTTGTTTGTTTGTTTGCCTGTTTTTAAATAAATCAATATTCAGTAGTCTAATAAGTTCTTTTTAGAAGCTATTATCTAGCTGCTAACTTCACTACATAAATTCTGGACCTAAGTAATTGTTTGATATCTAGCATTTGCTCCAATTATAGCAACACCCTGCTAAAATGAAATGTCAAGCCAAGTTTGATAGAATTTATGTAGCATCAGCTCAACAACTTCAGTATGTGCTGCACTCCACCACGTAGTCTTACCTAGAGCACAATGATACTGCAGCTGTGAGGAATCGTACAAAAGCTCACTGATTTCCTGCTATTCTTAATAAGCTTTAGAGAACTCAAAGCACCATAACTGTTCCAAGGGAGCAGCCAAAAAATGCATCGTGTCACCAAGTCACAGGTTAACAGGTAGAGACTGTGAAAAACTTATGCATTACAAACAGTGCAACAGCAAGCAGGAGAATGAATATATATTTCCCCCGCTCCCTGGCTGATGTTAAAAGGAGATTTCAGAGTAACATTTTTGCTTTGTTGAGTTGCAGGAAAAGACGACGTTTTACATGATAACGTGTGAGAACTATCTTTGAACACTTTTAAGAAGAGTTTCTTAACACTGAGCTTCTATCAGTGGTGTGCTGTTCCCTTCTCTTTCTGAGACACATGAGGATACCCTGTGCTGCTGCTTCACTCTTTAGCAGGACTACTTTCCTATAGCTATCCCTAAAGAAAGGCATCCTAACCCCAAGATATTTTATCATTGGCCTGGTTTTTATTAGTAGCTTAGCAGATGGAACAGTTTAGTTCTGTGATGTTAATATATACACATATACCTGTGTAATAGGTACTTTGAAAAATTCCTTAGCTATTTACATGCTCCTTATTTATATGTGGAGAAAGAGAATGACAGAAGGAGTGTCCACTAAATTTTCACTGATAATTTAGATACCAGTTCTGGCCTCTGGCACGTTTTTATCAAAGCATAACTTAAGAAATGATTATACATTGCCTGGGCTACAGTAGCAGTGTCTTTGTGCATTCTCATTCTATGGCAGGGCTGAATTAATTTTCCTTGGCTTAGTCTTAGAATTACAATTAAAGTGATGGTGTATTACCCGGCACGTGCTGTGGACAATGCATATATACGTATATGTAACAATGTGCGTTAATGATTACTATAGCTCAGCTGACACACATGCACGTGCTTCATGGGACCCATTATCACATCCTGGATGGCTTCTTCTTTTGCCCAATTATAGGATCAGCATCTCAAATGAGAGCTTTCCCCAACCACCCGCCAGACAGCACAGTCATGTAACATGGCTCCATTCAATGAGATCTAGCCAGCAGCTGAGACACAGCCAGAATGGGCAAGGGAGCCCAGTTCAGCTCTGCTCACATGTCATCCAGAAGAACACATTCATAAAAACATGAAGAACTCTATGAAAAAGCAGTTAACCTTATTTTGCTCACTCTGCTTGTGTTGGAAGCCAGTTGCTGGGAATGCTTTTCTAACTTCCAGCTTAAATACCTTGAAACCCATTCTTACCCATACAGATATTGTCAGCACTGTTATATAAAAAAATATTGTTATCAATTATTCCTTGCAGAATTTTAATCCCTTCATGTAGAATTTAATCCCTTTATGCGGCTGTAGGCAGCATATCCCCTCCATGTAGTAAGGATAAACAAGCAATAGATCTTTTAGTCTCTTCTGAATAGTTATGAGCTCCTGGATTGTCCCCCGACGTGTCCTGAGGGCCAGCACCGTGCCAGCCAGCCATCGGGATGCTCAGGGCCAGCACCAGCCAGTTTCTGCCTTGATCATACTGCTCTGCCCCCTGACCTCATCGGTGCTCCTTATTCTTCTCCTACTCCTTCACGGACATTTCTGGGAGTTGCAGTTCAACCTGGAGTAAAATACTCTATAAACTGCTACCAAAGGTAAGCCAAGGTAACCCTTCACAGTCTAATTGTAAAATACATTAACTCACTACAAGGTCTTCATATCACATAGCACAAGTCTGTGCTATTGCCAAAATACTGGGGAGTTTGTATCAAAAAAATCTTAGTCTGGTTCAGATAGAAATGATGGCAACGCTCTTTTGATTTAGGAGTATTAAAAAGTTATTAAGAGTTCAGAACAACTCCGATCAAACTTGTGCTTGCTTCATTAACATTTGTTCTGCTACTGAGGGAAAGAAAGGACCTCTTCTGAATGACTGTGTAAGTTGACTTTTATCGAATTGTCTGCCTCAGAATGTGCTGATTTGGGGGGGGTAGATTTTAACTGCACTATCTATTATGCCACAGACAGAAACCGCTTAGAGTCTCATCCTCCATCTGTAAAAGAATTGTCTTCTCTTACGCATTTATGATTTAACTCACGTGGTAGAGGAATTTCAATCCATAAAATAGGCAATATACATGTCTCAGTATAAATGCCAACCTTCTTTCCAGCAAGGCAAGATAGGTTTTGCACTTACCAGAAACATTTTAATCTGTTCAAAATGAGCTATATTCATTCTAATAGCTTTTCTTTTCCTGATCACAGTTTAGTTGTTCTTAATTTTGTTTCATCTTCCTTACAACTGTTAACATGTATGAGAGTCTTATGACAGGCATTTTCAAAATTCTTTCTCTGCTGGAAATAAATGTGAATGCTTTCAAACAGAAATAATGTGTTTTCAAGACCCCAATTTGTGTTTAAAAATCAATTCTGATTTAACCTGCTTGCGTTCTCACTTGGCTAAAGCTATTTTGCATCATTCTGGTATGAAAAGCAAGCCTTCGGGCCATATAAAATAAATGAGAATTCGAGGCCATGCATAAGTGCTTTGCTGAATCAAGCCTCAATTACTAAACCGTTACTGTAATATCATAATGCTGTATTACAGCCCTTGACAAAGCCATCATAGATGTTTCCAGACCTCTGTGCTTAAATTCCAAACATTACAAGGTCACATCTTTAAAAAGTAATAAGAAATGAGCTTGTTTCAGTCATGTCAATTACATATTTTTTTAATAGAGTAATTAGATTATTTAAACAAAACAGAAAGCAAACAAATAGGAATATTTTTCCTTTTAGCAGATGATCTCAGATACCTCCTACACCTTCTGAAACTTGAAAAGGATGTGGAGGCTATTAGTCTTTCAACTGATCACACAAACTTTGTAATTCAAGCTTGATCAGTTTCAGTAGTGGAGAATGGACTCCTGGAGAGACGCTGAGGGACCATTCACTACTTCTGTTAGGCCACAGAGTAAGGAACACATTTAATTTTATAATTTTACAAAGTTGTGCGTGCCAAACTGATGTAGAAAATTCTCCTCTAACCTGGGAGGGCATTGGCTGCAAATGGCAGAAGAGGAGAAATATATAGGAGTGAATCTCAAAGGATCTGGGGAACTCATACTGTGCACCTCTGAAAAATGCAAATGGATATAGGAGACAAGGTGTATTCCATAAAGATCAAGAATTACACTACAATCAGAAACTCTGCTAAGGCCCTCGTAGTGAAATACTGTCCACATAACAAATAACTTCACACACTTGCTTGCCTGTGCAAGTGTAAATACACAAACTTGTGCGTGTACACAGAGAAAATATGAGGTATGAATAAAAAGTAGGATATTTCTACTTTGTTTGGTTTTCTTTTTTGTTGTTTTGTTTAGTTCTTTTTTCCCAAGGCTTTCCATAGAAAAGAAAACATGAAAACAGAAATGAAAGCATTTCTGTGAAATATTTTGTCTTATAATAAGTAGTAAGGTAATTCTAGAGAATTACATAAAATATTTTATTTGTCTTTAATCTTAAAAAAGATATATATATATGCCTGAAAATTATTTTGCGTAAAGCTAATTTGTTTAAGCCGACATTTTTGAAGATTTCTATTTTGGAGCTGGTTTATTTTTGTCCATTGATATTAGGTTGTACAATTTACATTATGATGAATGCATATAAGCACAACATGTCCACTTCGCAGCTTTGCTCTCTCAACATGTGAGCTCCTATGTTGGCACTGTAATTGTACAAGTCTAATTAATGCCTCTTAAGTCAAGCTTGTTGCAGGAAAACGTAGGATAGGAGGGTAGTTGTTTTGCAAAAGCTAAAAAAAGAAGACAAAGCAAACTACCTTTGAAACCCCGAGCTCCTTTTTCTGCCCTTCTCTGGCATGGGCTCCAGTGCCATCTGGAAAGGAATGAGGGAATAAGAGGGGCACAAGATATTCTCATTTTGGCCAAGAAGAAGCATTGGATTGTCTCAATCCATTGTGTTTATTTTCCAGGTTGACCAGGGAGATTGTGCCTGACAAAAAAAAAAAAAAAGCTTTATTTATCATAATAAAATGAAACAGGAGAAGGAGGTAGGAGTGCTGTCTATGAAAACGGGAGCTGTAACGCTCTCTTGAAATGAATTATACAGGGTGATGGAGTCTCATTAGGCATACCCTGCAACACCCCCAGCAGATTTGCTTTATCTAACATCTTTTTGATCAAAGATAAAGCCATTTCAAAATAATGTAGTTTGATATAGACTGTACCTTTTGGAACTAGAAAAGACTTTTGATCATCTTTGTTTTGTGTTGCTTTAAACCCCAAAGGTTTCCCTCTCGGTTTCAACTTACAATGGAAGTGCGGAGAAGGGGACATATATGTTTTTATATTGCCACATCAATAAAAGCAGAAAATATGATTTCTGTGATTAGGGGGTAGCATTCTGCTTCCATCCAAATCTCAGGGAGTTTGGGCGTTGGATTTCAGTGGAGAAGAATCAAGTCCCTAACGAAAGTGAAACACCTCTTTGTCAGGAACACTTTATTTATTGTTCGCAGCAGCCTCATTACGCAGGAGAGACAATGGTGGGTTTTTTCATTCTTTGCTTCCATCTGCACTTTTCATTCTCGTGGGATTCTAGGAGTTAGAGCAAGAACTCAAAGACAAAACAGCAAAAGGCCTAACTGAAGGAAACATGGCATTTCTATTTATATTTCTAAGTATTTCTTATTTATTAACTATTTTCTTATTTGTTAACTATTTCTCAATGTGAATAGCATTGAAAGAATCAGTCCCAAAATATTTGCTGAAGGAAATACTAGATAAGAAAAGAAATGGCAGAAGAAGGGAAGATACTGTAGGGGATGAATTGACCTATGGCATGGTGAAAGTTGTAGAACAGATGAGCAGATCTTCAGCTACTGGAAAATCAATATAAGTCCTTAGAACCCGGAGAGCTCATGCAGTTATTAAAAGGGAGCACAATGTTTTCATGCATATAATCTAAATTCCAAGGAACGGACTGCACTTTAAAAGCGAACTGCTTAAAAAAAAGATGCTGGACAACTCGCACCATTTGATATCCTCCACAAAATGAGAGAGTGAGGCAGCAGTCTGAAGGTTGATAAGGCAGAGAGAGGGGAACCCTCTAAGAAATCAGGCAGTGATGGGTTGGGAAAAAAAAGCCCTTTAGAGAGGCATATTCCAAAATAACCTTTCCTCCCTCCTAGCTTCATGTCCGTATATCCTGCACTGCTTCATAATCCCAGGGCTTGTTTGTTTTTCTGAGACAATCTTCCAGACAGGAATAGAGGCCTGATTTTTCATTCAGTGCATTTCAATTGGACCTTACATGTGATTGGAGCACCTCTTTATTTCACGCTGACCTTACTTTCAAAGGCAAAAGAACATCTCCCCCAGACTTCCCTTCTTGGCAATCTTTTTATTCAAAAGAAGGGAAAAGCTGTACCATCTCTCTTGGCCAAATAATGCTAATTGCAGCGTGTAATTTTTGAAAAATGAATTTAACTCACCTTCAAATTGCACTTATTTGGAAGAGTTCTACAGCTGCTGCTGCTGCTGCTAGACATATTTCCTGCTTTTTGGTGGGATGTGGGGAGAAAAAGGAAAGTCATTCTTCAATGTTTAACATGTAATTTGTAAACAGGCTAAATTGCTTGTATTTTGTCTTCCTGTTCCATAATTCTTCTGCATTTGTATTCAAAGACAATTCTTCAATGTCTTACCAGGAGTAAGATTTTGCCTTAAAATATTTATAAGGAAAAAGCACATATTCCAAAGGAAGGTGCTGGTAACTTTACATCACTTCTCATATAACAATATAATGAAACCATTTGTTAATAATATTAAAATGAGAGCAATCGAACCCAATGATGACTGAAAATGGCCTCAAGCAGAGCTCAAATATTGATTCAGTGAGAAGTTATATGCTCTTCATTATTAAATCTTTCAATAGCAGCTGAAAACACTTACTGCTTTGGTAAATCAGCCAGAGCAGGATGAGCAGGACCAAAAAAAGCACTGAAAAAAAATACAACAAAAATACAGACTTACTTCTTATAATGAAAGATTTATCATTTTACTATTTTATTATACAGGGAATAAATTCTTCTGCCTAAGAGAAAGAGAAATCTAAATCAAAAATTCTAACCTTTAAAGGTCCTTTTCCCAAAGGCAAGCTTGGATTTCTCAGTTGATCTGTATTGCAGCAGGCTTGGCAGAAGATCTGTTTACACTGGCAGGAAAACTGGTGGTATTTTTTGCTAACTTTTCTTTGAGCTATGTCAGAACTACTGGTTCCTTGCTGGTGTACCGCTGTCAACACAGAAGTTTTGCAAAAAGATGATCCTTCTTTTATGCTTAGAGAATTTTAAAATGAAAACTGGACTCCTGAGCTGCACTGCAGCGTATGTGTCCACTCTTTCACCCCAAAGGGGATGTGAGTGAGATGAAACAAAAGCAATCATTCAGAATATGAGTATAATATTAGAGAATTAATATCCTTCTCACAGCTTGGATTATGTCTGTGAAACAGTGTTTCTTGTCCCATTTGTTTGGTTGGGCTTTTGTGGTGGTTTTTTTTTTTTGGTTTTGTTTTGTTCTGGTTTGTTTGTTTGTTTGTTTGTTTTCTGCGTTTTAAATGTCCAGCCTCTACTGAACCCTAGTGAAGTCTTGCCTTGTATAGCTCTCAGAGCAAGGAGTTGCACAGGAAAAATGGACTGGGGGGGTGAAATAGTATTTGTGTATCGGTACATTGTAGTTCTCATATTTCTATTTCAATGCAAGTTCTTTTCTATTATCGTCTTAAGATCACACCATTTCCAACTTTGCATTACCTATAATGTTGATGGCATGTTATATCTTCACCCAAGTTTCCCTTACCAGTCATCTGTGCAAAGCACACACGGCAGATTAGAGAGTTTTCCCTCACATCAGCTTTCCCAAAGCACTCATGGGAAATTATTGTTGGCCATTTCCAACTGCAGCCATTTCTGCCACATTATAACATTGTTCACCGATTTAAAAGACACACAGAAATTAACAACATGTTTGCAAAACAGTTTCCATCAGTTCTTTAATAAAAACTAAAATCCATAATTCTTTCAGTTTTAATATCTCCCTGCAGCACATCCACTCTAATTTGCTTGCCACACCGAATAGAGGCATGAACGTAGAAGGACTATTTACATACTGTGTGTTAAATATTGAACGCATTCTTATTTACTTTGTCAGTTTGATTAAACTGTCGCTGTCATCTGTCTGCTAGACAGAAAACCCTGGTATCCCAACTTGAAAAATATGCTCATCGTAAGTGGACAAATAGTGTTTCTCCCTAAATCATTTAAAGTCAGACTCTTACAGAGCCCAGAGCTGATGGTGTGAATGTTTGCAATCATCCTCAGTTGTCTGTTCTTTTTTGGGAAAGATGTTGTTAAATGGAAAAAAAAATACAAAGCAGTTCTACGTTCTGCTGAGGAAATAAAATTGATGGACTCTTTGGCATGCTGTATCTAAAGAGTTGAAGAAATAGGGACGGCCGCAGCAGACTGATTTCAAAATGTATGGTAAATACTAATTTGTGTCAGGATATTTTATCTCCTCCCTCTCCTGCTCCCCATAATCTTTTTTTCACAGCATGTTCACACAGCAGAAGATAATAATTAAGCTACTGTGCATTGTCTGTCACTGGCATACATTAGAAAATTATGAAATAAGACTGAAGAACAGCCAAAACTGACTTTTAGAAACTCAATTTTTACATCAGTTTTCTGCGAATTTAGGTCATTTATAAGGTGACATTTTACTAAGGCTGGACAGAGAACAGTAATTTCTCTTTTACAAAGGATTCACAAATTTTGAAATGTAATTTCTTACCAACTTGAAATAGATATTTTTTCCTGTGAGGGGGAAATCTGATATTGAAAATATTTTTTTAAAATCAGCCCATTCTGAACATTTGAAGATAAATTGTTTGTGATACATTGAAAGGGAGTCAGAGACCCTCAACAGAGAAGTTCACCAAATTGCATCCTCAGAAATTCTCAGACTTCAATATTTTTAAGTGGACTTAAAAATAAGAGAAAAGGGGCAATGTTCCTCCTGCTTGGCTATGGGCAAGCTACAACCTTCAGTGCTACATGATTTGAGTAACTGGACGTCCCTAGGGTGCACCCCAGTTTTGAGAGCCCATAGGTGGGATTCTGCAGTGATCCAACATGTTCACAGCACTTGTTCCAAATTGTGGTTGAAATTCCGCAGTCTATAATGAACATACATCAAGAAATTAAAATTTCGGTGACAAATGTAATATTGTTTTCAGTCTCCTCTGCAAATTCTATAGAATACCTCCATCTTTTAATATATTGTAGTCCACAATAATTCTAATTCCTTAAAAGTATGTTTACATATTTTTCACTGTATACCACATCAAAATCCAAGTCATCAAAGTCTAAGCTCCTGGAATAGTGCCTCTAATCCAACATGTATGTATAATTAAATCAGATATGTAAGGAAAGAATCCACTTTTGGTTTCGCAGACAACAATCTGTGGCACAAAAATTAACAGGCTCATACTCATGTAAATCTCACTGAAAATTAGTTCTACTAAGGATGAATCTTAATTTTCTATTGCTTAACTAGCAATCTGAGCTGTAAGAGATCCTTATTTTGTAATGCTGCAGAAAATTCTAGGATTAAATTCAAGGGTACTCAGAGCATTAATGAATTCTGGGTTAGATTAGCAAGCATCTTTTGGATTTTTGGCATGGATTTGCAGTTATGAACAAAGAAGAGAAATGTCTCTCCTCTTAAGGACACTGAAGTCACTTCAGGACATCAGAAAGTTTTCTGTAAAGTTGTTTTTCAATCCCTCAATACTAGAAGGAAGTGTTGACATCCAGGATTTCAAAACAAGATGGCTGTTTGGAAAGAAACATTTGAACCAAGAGAGTAACTTAGCATTGCAGATGCTGTTACTTGTTTCTGGGATGATAGACAGACATCTGTTCATATTTGGTGCTTAGTACTGGAGAAGAAAGGGTGAAGTTTAGACATTAGGAAGAATTTCTACACCATGAAGGTGGTGAGACAATAGAACAGGTTGTCCAAATTGGTGGTGGAAGCCCCATCCTTGGAAGCTTTTAAGCCCAGGTTGGATGGGGCTCTGAGCAACCTGCTCTAGTGGGAGGTGTCCCTGCCCATGGCAGGGGGGTTGGCACGAGATGATCTTTATGGTCCCTTCCAACCCTGGCAATTCTATGATTCTAAGTTGGAGGCTGAGTAGTTTAGGATGTCTTGGGAAAACACTGTGCTTGTAGTGTTTGCTAAAGAAACACGATGTGCTGTGCCGTAGGAACCTGACATAGTTTTCCCTTCACTGTACCAGCGGGTGTTGACACCAGTTTGAGCTGTTCTAATACCATGATGTTAAAGATTTATCTGGGCCTTGATTTCAGTGTACGAGCACAGAAGCTTCTTCTTTTGTTACTCCTTTTCTCTCCGTAGCTCATCTGTGAGTATTATAGATAATCACCAAACAAGATGCCAAACTCTTAGCTCATTGTCTGCGTTCATTGTTCCATAATTATACATGAAAGCTAAATTCATGGTTTGAGACTGCAATGCTCTGTTATCAGCACAACAAAACACAGGAGGGAGATTTATAGCATGCATGGTGTTACAAATTGCCTACACATGAAAGGAAGTAGAAATAGCTTATAGTGGGACTAGCTATTAAGTGTGCAGCTATTCTTTCCTACCTAGATTCTTGTCCAAGGCTCTCCACCACAGTTCAAAGCCACCATCCACCAGTGCCTTAGTTACTTCCACATTTGTCATATGTTCATGCTCTTTTCTCTCTCCTGAGAAAAGTATGAGCAGCGCATGTTTTGTTTCCATATTTTAATTGCCTTAGGGAAAGAATCTGCCATAGATACAAAAACATTTGAATTCATCTTTCTCCAACTGTTCTTGGAAAAGAAACTATCATGTTTATACAATACAGGACAGACTTGGCATCTGTTACATGGATGGTGTCTTCCCACAGATCATACAGTGCCTCAGTCTATTAATGACCTAAACTCCATGCAGCAGTGCCCTTGGAAAACTTCTGTTGCTAGCAAATGTTGAATCAGAAACACTCCCAAAACAAATCTGGTCTAGATTAACTTAATTATCTAAAGCTTCTAGCAGCTTGGGGATTTGCAGTGAAGTATTTACTAGAGGAGAGAAACAAGAACTAAGTAAAAAATGAATACATCTTCCAATCTGAGAAGTCTGGTCACTCAAGTCTCATGTCTATATGGCTAGCAAGGACATTAACACAATATATATTACAGCCTGGCACAGAGCTATTTATTTTTTACCATAGTCAAGGAAAAGTCACAGGGTCCAAACCTGGCTCCCTGAAGTCAAGGAATGTTTTCATATTTAATTGTCTTCCAGTCTCTGCATCGTTGCTCGTAGCCGTCTGTTCAATGTCTACACCATTACCATTGGCTTTAGCAAAAAGACCTTTTCCATTTTCTTAATAAACTATGTACCCGTATCAGATAACTCCCCCAGTACCTATGCTGCATGTTTATGTTATTTAAGTATACACATGTGCTATAACTCGTTGCCTCTCTCTATACAGGTGGTGATGCCTAAAGACCCAGTAACTCGTTACAGCTCCGTTTGATGCACAGTGCAGACAGACAGTGGGACATCTTAAAGCTAAAATCAGTGCCATGACTGGGGATCGTAACTGTCACAGAAAAGGTAAAAAAGGAATTGTATTTCTCCTACTTCCAGTATGAGAATCAGTATAAGGACAAATAGAAGAGACGAATCACTCATATATCCACCTGAGATGTGCAACCAAAAGAAGGATCTCTCAGTTAACCACGTACCCATCAGCTGATGTGATAAAATCAGGTTGCTTTTTTTCCCTTATGAAAACATTACAATTTCCGTACTCTCAGAAGTGTAATCTGTGCTTCAATGCCCACCTTCCCTCACGTGTATTAGTCCCTGCAAATAAGTGAAAATAGTATCCTGCAAGTTCAGTTTCTCATGGTCTCATAACCCCAGTCAAATTCTGGGTAATACTCCAAATCAAAGCAGGGTGTTGTGGTTTAGACCCAGCCAGGAGCTGAGCATCACGTGGCCTTCCCCGGTGGGATGGGAAGGAGAATCGGGAGAAAAAGGCAAAACCCTATAGGATGAGATAAGGAGAATTCAGTAGAACAATGCAAGAAGAGAAGAAACAACAGTGCTAATAATGGTATTGAAAGAATACCTAAAGGAAGTTATATAAACTGCACCGACCAACTAGCTCTGCACCGATGCAGGGACAGAGACCTGTGAGCCCAGCCCACCCCCTCACCCCCCTTCTATAGTGGGCATGACATCAATATGGTATGAAATATCCCATTGGCTGGTTCTGCTGTCTATCCTGCCCCTGGCTTCTGGAGAAAATCAACCCTATCCTAGCCAAACCCAGGACAAGTGGGAAAAAGAAAGTTAATCTTTTATAAAAATTACTGTATGGGATTCATTCCGTCAAACTAATTAGATTAAATTAGTTAATTTTTGGGATTAATTCAGTTAAACTACTTAGATTAAACTAGTTAATTTATGGGATTCAAAAGAAAGTAAATTTATGGGATCAGAGGCAAGGAAATTGTTAAGGAAAGGTATTTGGAATAAGCCATCTACTGCTGTGCTTCCCTTCATAACCTGTGCTGAAGTAAAATTGTGTGACAGAGAGGCAGGTTAACATAGGAAATTAACAATAACTGGTGGTTTAGGGAATATTCTTAGGTTTAGGGAATATTGGACTGTTTAGGGGTTTTCTGTGTTGTGGAGGGGACTAGTGGGGTGGTTGCCTTTCTATCTGAGTAATATTTCATGGAAATACGTGCATGTGCTGAACTGGCCTCATGCACTTTAATTCTCACTGTATTTCTCTAACAGTCATGCCCTATCTTCGTGAATGACAAAGGCCATTAGTCGAACAACCATAACAATTCATTACCGTAATTAAGGAGACCGTTTAATATGTCAAAGTCTACATTTTCTAATAGATCTAATTAACATAATATTTTGCATCCCTTGAAAATTCCACCAGCATGAAGTAGCTGGCCAGACCAAAAGATGGAGAAGCATTTCCTGATATTAATTTTTTAATATTAACAAAAGTAACCTTAATAACTCATTCCATCCCTCACTGTCTATCCATTAGTACAGCTTTATCTCCTCTCTTATGCCACCTTCTTTTGGAACAATGAGGAAATAAGAAATCAGTACTCTGAACATGGAAATTAAAGTATTGCTTCTTATCCACTAGGATTTGTACCCTTCATGGCTTTCCCACTCTTCCTTCTCCTAAACAGCAAGTGGCACAATCCTAACCTGATCGTTATGAACTTTTTGTATGTAAAATATCATAATGTGTTCAAGTGCAAGGTCCTGCACCTAGGTTGGGGAAACCCCTGGTGTCAACAAAAGCTGGCCAATGAAGAGACTGAAAACAGCCCTGTGGAGAAGGACTTTGGGGTACTGGTGAGTGAAATGCTGGACATGAGCCAGTAGTGCTCCCTTGAAACACAGAAAAAAATCTTTAGGTCTGAAATACCCAAAGTTAAAATAGGATTCTTTGTTTTAAATAAATGTGTTATTTTAAGCAATCACCTGATTTTGACATTGAAGTATTTTAAGTGAAATATATTGAACTCTCTGAATATGCCTGCACTGACCTCCTCTTGAAGTGGGACCAGAACATTTACAAAATAATTTGTACTACCAAAGAACCCATCCAGCAGCTACCTCACTCTTTTGTCCAAACACCTGACTATGTCTTTATCTCACAACCCTCTAAGCTGATGCTCATCCGCAAATTGAAGGTGTTTATAACAAAAAATACTTTACATTTCTATAGTGCTGCCCATCTGGTGATCTCAAAAAGCAGCAAAACATTAATTAAGCCTCAGAAGTTGTAGGATAATGAAGCTAAATATATTTCCTTCGTAATTAATGTTTTCTTTATTTCACACTCAGATGTGGATGGGTCCACTTGAGCTAATAGTTTAGACAATTTTTTCCATCATTCCATTCTTGAATAAATTCTTTTTGCCTATATAAATACAACAGTTAGTAAGGAACTGCATAAGAGAAACATTAACAGCAGAGGGAAAGTCTTTTTTTTTCCTATAGAAAGGGGACTTCCCAAGTACTTCCTTCACAACCTCAGTTTTATTGACTCCATCTAAGTCCTTTTACCTCTTCTGTATTAGTTAGAAACATGCCTGGCCTTCATCTTTGGCATCTCTTGAAATAAAAGTTTTTATTCATGGCACTGAAGGAGAAAATGAGAAAGTAATAAACCTTACAAAAGCCAGCCCAGACCACATTTCACCCAGAAGGTTTCTGCCAGGAGCTGCCTGTTGAAAGCAAAGCCTCATGCACATGTAAGTCTGCAATCTGTTAAAAGTCAAATTCTTTTTTCTTTGAAAATTAGACTGTATCTGTTTGGAAATATTACTTAAATCACTTAGAAATGTTTATAAAATGATTCACTGACTGTAAAAATATAATTAAATAAGGGCTGGTATGGAGCTCCCAGCAAAAAGACATCGTTCAAGTGTTCAATCCAAGGGGGTAGAAACAAGATCAAAATGCCTGGAACTGTTCAACTCCCTAACAAATGTGGGCCCTGTCCAGAAAACAATGTCTACTCAAGTGCAAGGCTCAAAATATTTGCACCCCTGTGGTAGGTATCAACCACTTCCTAATTTCATACCTAGTCTTGAGGAACCTGCTTTGGTTTTGCTTTTCTTCTATAAACCGAAGCCAAGTTTTCTCAGTTTGAGCCAAAAACTCGCCTAAAAATCTGCACTGGGTCTTGAAAGGGCATCAGCAAAATGTTTAGCAACATCAAAGAAGCTTCAGGCCACCTCTACTGTGTCAACTTACTCCAGTTCACCAAGAAGCACTGCGCACAACAGCGCAGTTTGCTCTGCTCAGTCTGGTAGGAGATAAGACTTTGGCTGGGATACTGAAGGTGATCCTCAGCCTGATTGTTAGAGATCACACAGGCTTAGTTCAGGGACTCCAGCCAGCTTGAAGTGACAGAAATGCTCTCAACATTATCCACTCAACACAATCCTTTAAAGGACTGTAATTGTTTTTATCTATAGACAAGAGGAGAACTTAACTCTAAAGGTGTATGGGTCTCCCTATTCTCTGTGAAGAATATGTTGGGATTTTGAACATAAGCAACAAAAATTAATTCCCTTTTAAAAAAGGTAAATCCAAGATGCTGGATGACAATGGAATCAAATCGTAACAGAACAACTAGAGCAGCTAACCTTGGATCACCATTGTTGTGTTTGAATAAGAATCACTGCTAGGGTGATGTTTAAAATTTAGGACACAGAGAAATAAAAGCAGGAGTATTTCACTGCTGTGTGTCAGGGAACAGAACATATTAAAGCAGTTGATTATAACTTTTATGTTTAGAGGAGAGAATTCAGGCTGAAACGGATTGGGGAAGGAGGAAAGACAGAAAGTCTCTTTAGGGAGAAGTTACACATTACTAGTGCTAGGAGTCAAAAGGAGGCTGTGGTACCTTGGAAGATATTCAAGTTTAAAGGCAATCTTTTTGCAAGCCTCTCTGGTTTTTTTGTGGCTAAAGTGAATGCTGAGTTGTCCCTTCCATTTAATAGTCTGTTTTGCTTTAGAATTTTATTTTTTTTTTATACTGTGATGGATATAAGGGCATAATTTGCCTACAAGAGAGGCAAACAGAAGGACGGCACGGATTTTCAATGCAGATAGCAAATACAAGCTGAGAAAAGATGGGTATGTAAGTATCAGTGGAAACGTCACCATGTAAACAGAGGGATCTGCTTCAAACCCAGGATTTCTCGTCGGTGCGTGTGTGTAGTGATACAGTGTGTGTCTGTGGTGGGCTTCATAGCTTTGCTAGTCCCTCAGATGTGCAATGACAGCTCACCCTTCAGTTCTGGGCTTGGATGAGTCATTCGTCTCTTTCTCTTCATTTACATGTACAGAACAAGGTACGTTCTTTCTTCGTGTCCATTGCCCTCTGGATTTGTTCTGTAAATGTGCGTCACGCACGCTGACAATCTTCTTTATGTTTTTATCTAAAGCCTATGCTCAGCATATCAGAGCTCGCTGCAGGGGAGAGAAAAGACCTTGTATTTGCATATCTCCACTGAGTCACAGATTTTCTTCTTCCTACGGTTCTTTATCTCTTTTCTTCTCAGTCACACAGACCTGGTCTCTGGTCTCCTCTCCAGTAAGCCATGTCCATCCACAAGTGGCCACAGCTTTTCCAAATGTGTCCTAACCTGGTGGAACAAAGGTTTGCTAGAGGCCTGCTGTTCCCTCATGTTTCTGAAAGTAAGAAAGTAAGTTGTGGTGAGGTGTCTGAATGTGGGATCATCCTCTGAGCTCCTCCTTCAAGCAGGAAACTGGAGCAGGTGTGTGTCCTGTTGGTCTGCAGGCCAGCAGAGGGAAGAACTTCCCCCAGAATTCAGTGCACCAGCTGTGTGAAAAAGCAGAGATAGATCTCAGCAAAATTTCACCATCAGTGTCAGAGGAGTGAGATGCGTCAGTGTTTACCCAGAATAACACCAAAGACTCACAACTTTCGAGATTGTTTTCAGGGTTCCTATTCATACCAAATGAGTGATAGGAAAGAGGGATGAGAGACAGATTGATAAATTACAAATGTGTTACTAATTACACTCCAATTTAAAGCATAGTGTACATATTGCAGAGAAGAAGCCTGATGGAGGAGAGGGAGAGGGAAAAAAAAAAAACCTCCTTTCTTTGAACTGGTGATAGTTTAGCAGAGGGTTGAAATTTCAAGGGAACTTCTGTGAAGAATGGCTTCAAACTGCCCATTCCTTGTGATGGGGGCAGATGTTCTCTAGGAACTGAAGTGGACTATTCTCTCTGCTAAATCCTCTGGAGGTCATCGTTGCTCCTTCCCATCTTTGCAGTCCCACATTAAAGATCAGGGATAACTGGAAGTCCTGGGGAATGTACAGGGTTCCATGAGGGTCAGGTGAACAATTGTAGAACACAGGAGTAACCTTAGAAATACCTAGAATTTGCTTTATAAAAAAAACCTGTCAGTTTGGTGTTTTTTTTCTTTTAATTTCTCTGCAAAAAGACAACTGCTGAGATACAATATTGCCATTCCATGAGTCAGAACAGACAAAAAAGCCTAAAAAGGAAAAACATATGATCTGTTTAGAGATCTCTGCCCTTGCTGATGAATCCTCCCTGACAAGCAAAAAAATACAATAATCAGAAGACTGATCACTATCACCTACTGGTAGCAAAGTTACTTTAGCCCACTAAAGGAGATTTTACTAGAAGATTCAAATGTGATTAATATATGCTCATTTGTTTGAAAGGCTTCCTTTCAATGCACAACCCTCCCAGGCATTTCTCTGCAGTCCTGTATTTTCACAGAAATGAATGCCAGCTCAGGAGAGCAATGCAGGAGAATGTTACACCATTCTCTTTCTAGGGCAGGCATACACAATCCCATGGATTAAGCATTTTAAAATTTAGTTGAGATTAGGACAATAAACTAATAAAGGAGGTAAAGGCGAAATAAAGTCAACCCATGGAGCAGTGGAGCAATAGGAAGGAAGGAAGGAAGGAAGGAAGGAAGGAAGGAAGGAAGGAAGGAAGGAAGGAAGGAAGGAAGGAAGGAAG
>JANIMW010009783.1:74408-118525 GCA_024582635.1 Todiramphus saurophagus
GGAAAGGAAAGGAAAGGAAAGGAAAGGAAAGGAAAGGAAAGGAAAGGAAAGGAAAGGAAAGGAGAAAAGGAAAAGGAAGGAAAGGAAAACTCTTTGATATGATGGACAATGATCTAAAGATAGGACCTGAGTTGATAAGCATGTCTGCATGTGCAATAAACATTCGTTACACCTTTGCACCTCTGTGACTGCAGTTTGAAAGTTTGAATAAACCCCAAAAATTTGAACCAAAGTGCTATTTCAAGTTGAGAAAGGCTATTACTGACTCTGATGAATCCAACAAAAGGATATGGTCCAAAATGAGGTAATGGACTGAATATTTCATTTAAGCGTATTCAGAACTACAGTGGTTTGGGTTTTTTTCTAATCAGAAACACTTTATTGTAGGATTTGCCTGGATCTAATTTCAAAATGTGTGTTTTTAAAATGTTTATTTCTAGATATGTGAACCTTGGTTGCTTTCTAGGCTTTATTTGCTGAGACAAGTAAACCGTTTTTTTTTTGGATCTACTTGTTTTTCAGTTTGGTCAGTGAACTGAATTTTATAAATGTTCAGAGTGCTTTCTAAACAACAGCTCTATTTATAAATGAAGTGTGTGAGTTTCTCTATGTGGCAAAAGCAATCGGGAACTGGAAACTATTCTGTATTTGTCAAAATGTTTTCCTGATGCAGTTCACGGGAAGCTGATTCACCTTCTGTGCAAAACAGGTGCCTCCTATCAATTTTTTGGGCACCCATCATGTGAGGACTGTGTACAGTGATTGCACGTTGCAATTGTTTGGGTCCTGTGACAGAAGCTTGAGGCCATTGGAGCTGTAAAATCCATGTCCTGCAGGACAGAATTATTTACATTTCAGGAACTTTCTGCATCTCAGAGGAATGCACTAAGCAGAAAAAATGTATTTCTGAAGTCCAAAGATCTGTATCTGTAGGTTAGCTTTAAATAATTATGCTCCATGGTGTTTATAATTTTCATACCAAGCAGATACCTGTTTATATCTGCTGGTAGCATTAAAGCACAGGCTGGAATTTTCTTACACTGAAATAATATAGTCTTCACAAATTAAGCCTTAATATCTTATAATTAAAAGTAAAGCATAATAGTCTAAATTTCTCTCCTATTCAATGAGCCTCTAAAGTGATTACAGGTTTCTTAGTAAATACATTGACCATGCCCACTGCATGACACTAACATACTAGCCAAAGAACATTTATTACAGCTTTTTGTAAACCTGTGCAACTTTGATTTAAAGTCATGCATTCTAGTATGTTTTGACAAGCAAATTGCTTGCCTTTTTTTCTTGATAGCCAACCATATAAATAATGCATGCATAGTAATAGCTGGAGCAATAATGTAAAAGTCAAGTAAGGAGACACATACGGCATGTTAATGATAAAGGTGCACTACTTATTTCAAACAGAAAGAAAAATTAAACTGTAAAACATGTGAAAGAGAAGAGCCCAATCCTTAGAAACCAGTTTTTAAGTGACCATGATAGTTGACAATGATTAAAGGAAGGGTATCTATGAAAGTCCACCATAAACAAAGACGTTTTTGGCATCCTGATATTCTTTCTCTTCTCAAGTGAGGACTGACTCAGCAACTCAGCATGCAGAAGCTGAAGGATGAGGCGTAGCAGATTTTAGATCTGGAATGATCCTCTCTGATCTTTTGGTCAGACCCTTTGGACTACAGCATTAGCGCTTCACCGAGCATCTTCCACATAGGAATCTCCATGGCTTGACTAGGCACGCAGTCCAATAGGAAGGTCTTCAGACGAAGGCTTAAGCTCTAGAGAATAAGACAGCAATAATTTGCCAAAACAGAGGCTTATTGGGCCAAATAAGTTGGATAGTGAATTCACTGATAATGTTTAGAACTAGATGAAAATAAAAATACTTACAATATACAAAACTTTTACTTTTGTGATCTGTCATAATTCTTTATAAATACCTTTTCACAGTTTGAACCAGGAGAATGAAATCCTATACATTTTTCAGAAGAGCTTGAGCATTTTCTGACACACTCCATACCTTAGGGTCTAGCCACAGAGTTATTGCAAATTATTCATACTTAATGAACTGCTACAATCTACACAAGTACTGACAATTCAGCCCTTTTCTTCTAGCTACAAATCATAGAATCTTAGAATCCTAGAATAACTCTGCTTGGAAGAGACCTTCAAGATCATCAAGATCATCATTAGCACTGCCAGGTCACCACTAAATCATGTCCCTTACTATCTCATCTACATGTCTTTCAAATACCTCCATGCATGGTCATTATGGGAAATGGCTTGGTGAGCATTTAAGCCTGCTCCCTCCATCCCCTTGGGTGGATCCCATCCAGACTCATAGACTTGTATGTGTCTAAGTGGTGTAGTAGGTCACTGACCATTCGCTCTTGGATTATGGGGGCTTCATTCCGCTCCCCTTTCCTGCCTTCCATCTCAGGGGGCTGGGCACTGGTCAGGACAACTGGTCTTACTAGTAAAAACTGAGGCAAAGAAGGCATCCAGTACCTCAGCCTTTTCCTCATCCTCGCTCACTCTATTTCCCCCTGCATCCCAGAAGGAATGGAGATTCTCCTTAGTACTCCCTTTGTTATTTTGTTCGCTTTTATAGAAACTTTCTTCATCATCTTTCATGGCAGTAGCAAGATCAAGTTTTAGTTGGGCTTTGGTCTTTCTAATTTTGTCCCTACATAGGCTCATGGAATCTTTGTAGTCATCCTGAGTGACCATCCCTTCTTCTGTAGGCCATAGACTTTCCTTTTCTTCCTGGGTTGCAGCCAAAGATCTCTGTTCAGCCAGGCTGGTTGTCTTCCCCTCTGGCTCATCTTATGCACATGAGGGCAGCCAGCTCCTGTGCCTTAAAGTTTTCCCTCTTGAGGAATGCCCAGCATTCCTGGACTCCTCTGTCCTTCAAGACTGCCTCCTAAAGCAAGGTGCAAACTTGCCCTGATTCTTTGGTAGCTGTTACTCACAAGAGGTTCACCAAGTAGTGCAGTCAAATTCTGAAGAAGTTCCTCTGGATTGACCACCTTGGTGGTTAGAAAGGGCATTGCAGCATTGCTTCCTGACAGCTCTGGCACTTACTGACAAAGGACAGGAAATAGCTGTATACTGACACAGGCATTTAGAAGATTTTTTTTCTTTTTTTTTTTTTCTTGTTAAGACTTTCACGTTTTCTTAACATATTGAAACAGAATTTTGTGAGCATTTGCATGCTTGCCACAGAAAATAGATTATGTTCCTGTCAGGTCCTTTCTGAAAAGTAGCTGAAAATATCCTCTTTTAAGATACCGTGTAAGTACACAAGTGGATTGCTGTACCTGTGCTTTCTCTTCTCTGCTAGACATAGATCACATTTTGGACAATATTTCTCAGAAAAAAATGGCAACCAACTCCAACTGGCGTCCTTTCTCCTGATGACAGCTGGGTTATACTAGATTAAAACCAACAGAGAGACAAAGATACCACGTTTCTCAGTTATCACAAACACAAGCAGTAAACCAACTCAGCCTGTGGCTCCTTATTTTACAGGTTTTTTTGTCTTGTTTGATCCATTTAGAATAATTCAGTTGCTATCACATTGTATCCAACCATGGGAATCCAATTCATGTTGAAAAGGTACACTTTCTGCACACTTAAAAAAGAAAAAAAAACTGATTTTTTTTCTTACTTTTAGTAAACACTTGGACTAAATCATACATACAAAAATAACATCCTATTATTCACACTGTAAGGTGTGCTTTTTATGATACAAATTTTGGTATCAATTCTTTTCATAATTGGTTCTTTTTAGTCAAGGAATATAAAGGAAAGTGGTTTAAAATGCAATTATTATTAAATAACACCACAGATGCAGAGACCTCATCTTTTGTTTTGTATTTTTAGTAGCTGCCAGCATCCGTTTCTGATCAGTTTATTAGCATGTAATTTAAATGCTCATATCTTCCCAGACAAACTGTATGATTAGACACTTAAATAGCCTCATTTTGTTCTTTTAAACAATTGCTATAAAGGGCAACTCTTTGCTATATCAGCAAATGAGTTGAACATGAATTATTCAATGTATGTGCTGCAGTTATAAATAGTCAGAAAGAACTAATAATAATGTTTAAAATCTATAATTTTATTGAAATCATGTTGAAACACACATACAGCACATTAGTCATAATAATGCTGTTTTAGCAGAAGGAATGTCTGTGCTTGGCAAGCAGATAACTCATCCTTTCATCTGCCCGTTCCTCCCTCTAATTGACAAGGAGCAGGATGGAAGAAGGTTCAAAAAGGATCTTACCTGGAATAGCCACACATGGACCTAACCTACGGTACCAAAGTGAAAGAACACAGGACTCCAATTGTCCACAGAAGAATTAAGTATCAAAGGTTTATAAATATTGCAAATATGCTTTCAGAAAGTTTTTGCTACTTTCAGTCAATCTTTGACCATAAGAGGATTTGTTTGTGTGTGTTTTCATGCTTTCCTTCTCTGGATTCTCCTGAAAAGTTCATTTTAACATCATCCAATCTGCAGGTGGTTTTAATTAATATTTATATTATTGGAGTATTTGTAGGCTGTGTCTACAGCAGCACTTTTCCCACCTTAAATTTTGGACTGTCGCTAACTTTAGAATTAAGGGAATTAATCAGAGAGCGGATTTCACTGTTACCACATTGTGGCCACATCAGGGGGCCATTTGTACTCTAATCGCTACATCGCTCAACATGCAAAAAACATTTTTTCTTGATACATTCAACAATACATCTCATCATGCAGCTATCTCGGCTTAACAAGATTTCTGTTTTGGATAATAGTGAAAGCAAATGAGCTCTTAACACACTGACTTTTAATTATTAAGATTTTCTCTTCATCTAGCACTAATATTTTCCATATATTTTCATGAATAAGAACTTGTTTTTACACTGCAGGCAAAATTTGGACATTGCTTATTCACCAGAAGTATGCCTGAAGAAAAGTGGGGAGTTTCCAATGGAAGTTTGTTGGTCACTAGTCAAAAACTTAAATCTTGACAAGTTGAAAATGTTTTTCTTACAGGGACCTCTTGAGTAGCGACAGCAGACACGAATGCTGCTGGAAACATTTTGTCTTTTCTAATTAAGTTAAAATTAAAATGACAAACGAAAGCTCAAAGATGTTTCTAACACAGTGAAGACGCATCAAATATATTGATGTAACCCTTGAGCTCCCAAAAGGAAAATATTTCTAGATAATATTCCTAAAAATAGAAGACCTAGCAGTGAAATGAGAAGTTAGGTTCTGAACTGAGGACCACAGCTGGATCAAAGGCTACTGAGAATCTCTCAGACATTAACAGGATTGGGCTCTGAAACAATAGAGAATTTGGATTTTAGAGGAATCAAATACCCTTTGGCCAAACCTGCTTTCTGCTGATGTCATATGAACAGGAAAAAAAAAACATGGTTGTTCTCTTGCACTAGTCATAGCATAGCTGAGATCAACTAAATTGTATTTAAATGATGCTTCTGATAACAATTACTTAACATTCTAAAGGTCTGAGAACATATGTGAAACCAATTGGCCAGAAAATGAAAATTGCAGCATGGCCAAAAGGTTTTATTGAGATTACAAACCAGAAAATGCAAAATGCTCTTTGTAAAGTAGCAAAGCCCTCAGGAGGTGCTTAAGAAGCCTCCCATTACTTGGAAAATTGGGGGAAGGGTGTGTGTGTGGGGAAGAACAAAAGAAAGAAAACAAACCGAACATCCATAAGAGGAGCAAAAATTTCCATATCAATCTGCTGAAGCAGTGAAGGGGCTGGAAAACCTCAGGAGATCAAACTGAGCTTACTGTACCAAGGAAGAGAAAAACAGAGCACATTGCGGGTAACATCTGTGGAGGAAGAAAAAGAATGTTGGAAAGCATCTTTTCTTACAGAATGCACAGAGTCCACTTAAAAATGCAAGACATTATCACGTCCGTGGTGTCTGAGCTTTGGCAATGTGCAGGAACTGCGCTAGTTGTGTTAGGCAGGGCCTGTTCAGAACCTGAAATTGTTACAGAAACATGTCATTGAACCCAAATTGATAAATCCTGCTCAATTACTCTATGCACAAATTACTTCCTCAACACAGTATTACTATATCACTTTGTGCAGAATTTCTATTTACCTACCACAAAAAAAACCCCACCTCTTACCTTTATTGCAGTTGACACATTATGGTTTTCATTTCCATTAAGTCTTTCAGCATAAAGGGGTTGAGCAGCCAGTTGGGACACACCTCTGAAAAAAAGCAGCCTTCTAAAAGTCACAGTTAATTATTCTAGGTGGCAAAGCAAACATAAATGAAAGCAACACAATTGATTTATTTCAGAGGGGAAACAGAATTTATGCTGACAGTTTGGCCTTGTCTTGGAAGAAAGGTATTCGGTGAATTTACCGTGTCTGCTTAGAGTAGGTAGCAAATCTGCATCTAGGAATGCATCTAGGAATGCAGCACCTAGGAAGTCCATCCCGAAAGCAGCATCATGGCTTCATTTAATATTATCTGTCTTGGGGAAATGAAGGGCATGGGTCAAGCCCATGATGAACAGAATATCTTCTGCTGAGAAATCTAGGTGTTCCTGTGGTAGAGCTTAGACTCATCCTGACTGAACTCTGGAGTGCAACTGGGTGACAAAAGTCACCGTGGCACGCAATAAATTGCAGCGAAGAAAGATGTTTGCTCAGAGAGGATTGCTGCTAGAGAGCTTTCTTTAAAGTGGATGCAGAATCCTATGAAATCTTTAACCAAGTTTTCTCCTTATTAGGTGGCAAAGTGTTAGAATTCACACATCTACATAACGTCCTTATATTAATTCATGTTATAGATACTAAAATGTTCATTTTTCTGTATTACTATGTGTGCTATTATGAAAGCTGCCTCTGTCTTGTTCTCAAGGACTTGAATAGGAACTGTCTTACCAGAATTCCTAGGTTTACTATGCAAATATGGTAGCAGGTGAATTCTTTTGACATTTTGCTAATCTTTAAGCTAATTTTTAAACTAACACACATCCTTTTGTGGATGGTAGCATATAATTCTATGCTATTGATATAAGATCAGTCAGTAAACTAACAGCACTCGGACAGTATGGTCTATTTAATAGTGTTTTAAAAATACCTCTTGCACTGAAAGAACAAGGAAAACAACAGACATCGTCAAAATAAAACATGTTATTATGATTACTTTTATTACTAATACTACTTTAGAGATCGGTTTAATCTGCAGCATGTAGGAAAAAAAACCAAACCAAGAATTCCCACCCCTCCAAAACCTGCAAAACTAAAATTAGCAAAACACCCCAGAAAGCAGAGCTGGCAACCCCGGAAAACCCCAAAGGAATGTTTTTAAAGAATAAAAACACCAGGCCAGGTGGCACTTTACGCAATTGTACACTTTGATTGAAGATCAGAGTCTTTGTGTTTAATTTCTTATTATCTGTCTTTCAGAGGTAATGTCATCTGTGCTGGCATCTGTTTCGATTGACAACTTAATGTCGTCTCCACAGACTTACTTCAGCAATGCTTTGTTGCGATTTGACAGTGTGGGTGTCATCCCCAATGACACACACCGCCATTGCCGAGCCTGCATCTTGACATTTCAGTGGGCTCTGCTGTGAATAGATATCTAAGATGTTTATTTGCATTCACATTCTATTTTGACATCGTTTCTTTTTATTTAAGTCCAAATTCTTCCCTAAGTAGGTTATTCCCAGCCAGGGAAAAAATGTTCTTTGCGTTTGATGTAAAATTTGATCCATATTGGAGAAAATATAACTCACTTAGCATTTCAAAAATACCGAGCCTTAGTATGCAAAGAGAATTATTTTCTGATAAGAACGAGTTTCCTTTTAACATAAAGAATGTGCGACACCTCAAAACGGACATCTGGGTTTTGATTATGCTTTAGCACTTATCTATACCAGGAAAAGTCAGCAGAAGTCAGTGAAGTTATTAGAATGAAAAATAAGTTATGATATCAGAATTGGGTCCGTGATGCCAAACAAGACATTCATTGTTATAAAGGCAGTTAGTATATCCCGTGACTTATGCATACGTGTCTTTAGTTGTAATCATCATACATATGTTTAAAAGAATCTGTGCATCTGTCTATACTATAGCACATCATGTAGTACATACTGTCTGTACTATAGTACCTCATGTTGTTCACAACAGACTTTGTTAAGAATTATTGTGAATTCTAGATTCCTTTTATTACTGTGAAATGAAATAAATCCTAAGTACTCCTTTTAGGAATGGTTTATAGAAGTGGCATGCTACAAATATGCATGTGCATAGATTAATATCGACATCTAATCTTCCAAATGTGATGTCCATCAGCTTCAGAGTCTAGACTTCAGAATGCACCTATGTGTGCTCATTTCCACCAGAGAGTTCCCTTTTCTTGTCTTCAGGCCTAAAGTCCATGTTTTTTTGTTTGATGCACAGAAACAATATCATGAAAATACAGTTTGTTAATGTAAGGGAGGCTAGGTAGTTTGATTCAGTCTTCTATGGAAAAGCAAAACATTTTTTAACACGATAGACATGCAGAATATATTTTTATCAGTAACACAGGTATATTTTAATGTGTGGCACATATTTGGAAATAGAAGTTAGATTTTATGTATGCCTTTATGTTCTCTTGTATAAAAATCTTAAGTTTATATTATTTACTCCTCAGTGCTTTCCCAAATACTGACACATTTGGGGCAGGAAGGGGAGAAAGAGGGAAAGATAATGTGAAAATGACAGAGTAATCATCTCAAGAAGAAAATCTACTACAGTCCATTATTATCACCGATTTCATTGGGATTTACTCAGCAATATTTGACAGTTCAAATCACTGAAAGAAGTGGTGAGAACTAAGGTACTAATTCTTCAACGTTACACATATTGGCATCAGTTTCTCCTGCCAGCAATTACTTTTCAGCACAGGAAAAGAATCACACTGTAATTATGTGATGTATGATATAGTGAAAGCTATTTGACCTCCCTTCAAATTCTATCGGCTCCAAGTCCATGCAGACCAGCAAGTAATCTTTCCTGAATGTGCTGTATGTAAATCAAGACCTATTAGATCAGTGTCTGGTATTAGCATCACAATAACAACATCTACTGTAAGTACCTAGAGAGTATAATAAAATACCTGTACTTCTGGAGACTGAGACCAGGGGAACTTTTTTATTTTCTGTGCTACTCTGTTGACAGAAAGTGGAAAGATGCTATCAACAATCCCAAGTCAACAGACAAATTTTGTTACATGCAGAAATTACATTCATAATAATAAGGAGAAATCTATTTTTCACTACTTTGTGTGCTTTCGGTCCACGACTTCTATTGTCTAGAATTATGACTAGCTGTCTTCCATGGTTTGGGAAGTATCCCTAAGGGAACTGAACCAATGTCTGATCAACAGCAAAAATTGAGTAAGTTGGTTCTGAATGCTTCACTCAGTTGTGGTACCACAACAAAACCATGGATGTTGGAGAGCCTTAATGTGAAATACCAGTGATAGTATGTCACAAAGGGAAAAAAATGGCCCTATTTAATGGGTCTGTTGATGTACTGACAGTGGTACATGATAAGCTTTGTTACTTGCAAGAGACAGTTGCTAGAAAGCTTAACATTTCCCATTTTGGGAAGCAGATGAAGAATCACTTATTTTCGTTGCAGCTCAAATGGGCTCTGGAAGGACAAGTACAGGCTGCTGAGAGGGGGAGGTAGTGAATCATTCTAGGAAGTGCCTATCTGGCTACAGCTGTACCACCAGCAGGTCTGTAAACCATTCTCTTTATAAAAAATCTAGTTTCACCGACATGAAGCCTCTTCAAGTGATGCCTGCAACACGCTAAGAAGCATCAAGGAGCTCCAAACCAGACTGTGCCGTTACCTGAGGCAAAGTCCTAAAGTAGAGCAAGAGGTTTCTTGTCCTTCCCATAGACTTGTGACTGAAGGCAATGTCCCTTACCCGCATTATCTCCATTTGCTAGAGGAAATTTAAAAGGCCAGCTGAAAGTGGTGGAAGGAGAAAAATACCAAAAGGCGATATGAAGACTGTTAGGAGCATCTAACAGCAGCACAAGGGAGGTTTTGCTAAAGGAGGGAAGGAATGAGTTTCTCTTTCAGGCAGAAGTGACACTTCATAAGCAAAGTAGTTGTTTCTGAAAAGCAGCAACAAAATCTGTGTTTATTGTTTTGGGTTTTTTTTAAAGGAAACAGCATTCAACTCTAATGTCCGGAGACAAAACCAGGCAGATATTTCCAAAGTTTGAATAACCTTGCAAACACCGGCCTCTGTGAGTCTAACAGCCTGCTTGATGGACTGTCACAAGAAGGTGAAATTCTACCTGGAATACACAGGCCTAAGAAATGCAATATTAAACATTATGAAAATGAAATCCCAAGCCACAGGAAGCCAGCGAAAATCATGTCATTAAGTCCAGGATATTCACAGTAGTTGGCACCAACCACTTTATCTGCCACCTTTGCAGATATATGCACCCACATATACTGCATGACTACTGCTTACAGACACTTTAAACCATCACCTGGATGTTAAAAGGAAATTAATCATTTACAGCAAGATGTAGTCTCTTTTGACTCTTTTGGTTTGTGTACAGTAAGGTAAAGTTACAGCAACTCGTAAATGGCATGGGGAAACAGACCTTCTCCAAACACCTTAATAGCAAATACATAGCAAGTTCTGCCCTAGATACCTCATTCAGTGTGACTCTTTCATCTGTAAAAATAGTCAAAAAAAAAATTTTAGAAAGGGTAATATTTTAAAATACTAAGATATATGTATTTTTTCAAGAGAACGCCCACTGCAATTCAGCTGTCATTTTAGAGAAAACAAGTACAAGGGAAAAACAAATCCTCACTGATGCTTTTTCCAGGCTTTTTTTTTCTCAGGGGAATCTAAGAAAATAGAAAGAAATTTACTGAAATAAAAGAAGATGACTGTTATTGATATGTTTGTTCATGAAAACATTATAATTAGTCCTAGACTGGTCAAAACACACGCAGAACCTAGGCTCGTGGAGAATACTGACCAATTCATCTGGTGGTTCACTGACTCCTCCCTATTTCGTAAATGATTTCTATATCCTGATCAGTTCATCGGGAAAATAGGGGCAACACAGATCTACTTCACAAAGCTGTATGCTGATGCTTAAAAACCATTGAAAATTAAAATGTCTGTCAGTTAATTAAGCTAGAAAAATATGTTTTCTTCCTCAATTCCACTTTGATCAATAGTCAGAGTTGGTTTCTCCTGCTTTCCATCTTGAAGTATTATGGCTGAGGACGTCATCCAGCAGCATACCAACATCCTTCATTGTTTTAAATTACATTTTTCCAGAAATGTTGTTTCCTTCTTTGTCCTATGAATCAGAGGGGATGTTCTCTTCTGTCACCATGGTCCCCTATCTTACCAACTTCAACCCTTATTCTCGCACTGTGGCTGTGTTGGGAAATACCTGCCATATTTTATGGGGAAAATGAGATATTTTATTACTTACAGTGTAGCAATAGGATATTATGGAAGCTTCCAACAGTTTTATTACATTTTTTTTTTTAAATGAAAACTCTGGTGTTACTAATCAGAAAGTCGTCTGTGCTAAATGGAACTTGATATATTTTCACTGATGTGATTGCCTGAAAGCAAGAAGAAATATTTACTGCAATACCCTTCAATCCTATATCTTACTTTCCTAAGTTAATAAATCACTTGGCATTTGGAGTGGATATACTACAATTGTTTTACACTTATTTTAAGCAGCAACACTTTATTCCCTCAATGCACTATGTGATAGTTCCTTTCATCAGATCTTGAAACGCTTGGTAACTCACAGTTGTTTCTTCAAGAAACTGACGAAGGTGTGAAACATATAAGAAAAAGGAAAGTTCTGACCTAGCATCTCCCAGAGATGAGAGAGGACATTCTTCCTCTAATTAAATATATCCTCAGCCCATATGATGTAAACTAATTAATTTTTTTTTTTTCTTATTGACCAAGTCCACTCTTTTTGCATGTTGAGGAAGCTTTGACATCCCCAACTAATTAATTTTTCTGTTTTTCCCCCAAAGCTCATTTTTGTTTCAACTTGCTATTGACCTCCATTTCTGATCATCATGACCCTGGTGTCTTTATTCAAAATTAGTGCTGAATAAAAAGAGAACATAGCAGGAAAAAAGGCTCATCAAGAAGACTAATTATTTAATACAACTGCACAATGTAATGCATTAATTAAATCCTTCAGCAAATGAAGAACCTGTATTAGGTCCAGCACTTCAGTTACAGGATATAAAGGTACAAAATACAGATGATGTGCTTTAAGGACTGATCCCAATTGACTATGTGTGTATGCAGCACTTGTAGAGATCTTGTCTTAGAAACCACTTCTAATGTAAGCCAGCTCAAATTAACTTACATCTGTAAAACTGCATCCATCTGCACCATGTCTGAATGCACACCCTGTTTCTCCAAAATGGTTTCGTACATCAAAACCATAAATTATTTTGGAAATTTGGCTGGGAAAAAAATCATCTGATTTGTTACATACTAAATTCTAATGCAGATGGTGGCTACGTTCCATTTCTTTATACACAGAGGGAATGCATACCCATGTTTCCACTAGGGCTTAGAAGCACATAGTAAAAAAATAAAAATTATCCTGGCTACATGGTTATCTGCAATTTATCAACATTTTCACTCTGTGCTTTCCCTTTTTCGTTTGTGTTTTCTTTTTTTTTCCTCTTGCATAGTGTCCTGCTTATGGGTCACACTATCTTGCCTATTGCTTTACTTATTGCATGTGGCTGGAGAGGGCACCAGGGCTTCTTTCCTTTGAGTCAGTAGCTGGAGATATTCAGCAATAGAAGATCCTTCTCTGAACAAAAGCCTGGTTTATTTAAGCACCGGGAACAAAGTATAAGCTGGAACAAAGGCATTTCAAAACAACCAGCAGTGTAAACATATGTCTGTTTTACATAAACTCCTCGAGAAGATGTTACAGTCTGCTCAGCAGGCCTCTTTTGGTCGGACACCCTCAGGAGATCATCGAGCATCAGTCTGGTTTCCTGTTACTGAACAACCATTACTGAGCTCTTGAGACTGTGCTCTTCTAAAAACTGCTCCAGCCCTGTACGTTTCTGAGTCTCCATCTCTTGCTTGCACAAACGTTTACTCTCAGCAACCCTCAAGCATTTGGAAAAAAGTAGCTTAGACTGAGTTTTGAGCCTCTCTGCTTTGTTTTTGATTGTTATTTCTCTTCCTTGTCCTTGCTCCCTCCTTAGGGAATAATTAAGACACAACTAATCAGAGGCATGCCAGTGACTTGGTCAAGGTTAGTCCTAAACATAGTTCATACTCTAAAGCGGTCTATATATTGTATAGATCTGGAGGGTTGGGTTTTTGTTTGGTTGTTTGTTGGTTGTTTTTTTTGTTTGTTGGGGTTTTTGTTTGGTTTCTTTTTGTTTGTTTTTTGGTTTTTTTTGTTCATTTTTGTTAGGTTTTTTTTTTTTTTTAAGAAAATATATTTACTGCTAATTAAAACAAACAAACAAAAAAGTCCAGTAATTTATTGCCAAGAGTTAGATCCTCTAAGTAACTTACATGGTCCCCTGCTACTCCACAGCTGAGACCAGCACCCAGGGACTGATGACATTCCACAAGGGAGATGTAGCTGTCTAACATTGGAGTTTATGTTTATGCTCCCACTGTGGGAATGGAAACCAAGCCAAAATTTTCTGCAGGGTCTAGAGGATAATTTACCTGCTTTGTGCATACATGGGCCAAGCTCTCTCCTTAGGGATAGTGGGGTTCAGCCCCACCAGAACGTGATGGTCCTTGGGAAAATCTTTTTGAGTCCCATATCCCCCCAGCACAGCGCAGGGGTAACACATATTGCAGCACTAAGCCCAACGCCACCACACATGGGAACAGGGAATGTGCACCCAAATACACAACTGGCACTAGAGCGTTGGGTGGGGACACCTACCCCAGCCTTGCAGGGACAGGCATCTGGCAACGTGGGCACCACAAATGGCCTGTGGTCTTATTCTGAGATAAGTAAGGAAGACCTGCTGTGGGGTACAACGCTCCTTTCTGCACCGAGTGTGTTTTGTGATGCACAGCAAGCTCAGTATATACGTGCCGGAGTTATGGTGCACTCCTATACCTGAAGAGTAGCCCCGAGAGGGTTTTCTGGCTACCTCCAAACTCAGAAAGAGAGGTAATAGGAGCTTACCGCCAAAAGGAGGGTATGGCATGGCCATTTTCCTGCTTCAGACATGCAGCAATTAAATATTACCATCTTATTAGCTTTAATTTGATAACGAATCATCTATTCTGTTATTGTCTGGTACAATCTCTGTTGCACTGTATGTGCATGAGCACATGCACACACACACACACACACAGATGCCCACAGATCTACCCCAAAATTTTCTGTTGAGATCCCCCTGAGCTAGAAAGTTCTCATAGTCCACCTCAGACAGGTATAATCAGACACCTTTGGCTATTTTAAGCAGCACAAAGTGCCTCTATTAAGAAAAATGATTCTCATCTCTATCGTCTACCTGAGGAAACATTCCCTCATAGGTTCTTCTTGCACTAAGACCTTGAGTGGGCATCTGTAAAGCCAGTTAACATCCTTCATTTCTTGTGTTGCTCCTAGAAATATTTTTTTCAGCCACAAATTATATCACCTGCTATTTATTTCTTAGATACTGTAGTTAAAGATGCTCATTAGATCTCTGAATAAGTAATTTAGAAATGAAAAGCCCTTTCTCCATGGTGGAATTACATGAGAAGTCTATCAGATAGCCATTCCATTATACATTAATATTTACTGCATTTCATGATTTTTTTGTTAACTATTGTATAGAACTAACATAGATGTACCAGCTTATCAGGTAGAATTAATTAGAAGTCTTACAGCTCTATCAACTAGCTTTTCCGACGTGACCTTTTCCACAAAACTATGTTGAATTACAGTAATTAAATCAACATTCCACTATTGCTTACTGAGTCTTCTATAAATTTTCCCCTTTTCTTGATATGACATTTAGGTCAAATAAACCAGCCTCAACCCCTTTAACCTTTTCTATATATTAACACAACACTGACATTTTTTCAGTACTTTGAATTTTCTCAGTACTTCAAGAAGTATTAGCAATTATGATAGAAGACTGAAGTTCCCCTCAGTTAACTCTTTTAATGTTTTCTTTAATGCAAATCACTATACTCATTGAAAAATATTTATGTCCTTAGCAGATGTTGATTTATACATTCTTTGGTTACTAATAGAGCAGAAAGCAGTTCATCATCTTCCTGTAATGTGTTTCACTTCCATGCAAACAGAAAATAGAATAAAACATCACAAATTTCTGGCTTGCTTTGTGTTGTTAATAGTCTTATATTTCCATCTGGAAATGGACATTCACTATTTCTACTAGATCTTCAGCTCCTAGAGGACTCTTCTTGTTGGCCCAAGATACTACCAATGAAGTCTTTTCGTTTGGTTGTGGTTCTGTTTTTTTTATTAATGGATTTCAACTTTCTTTACTTTCCCTTACTAAAAGAATTGCTAGAGCATTACCACCCTGAAGGCCACTCAGTAAACATAATTTCATTTCCACTTTGTTCAGTCTTTACCATTGACCTGTGAAGTGCTGTTATGACTTCTAGTGGCTGTGGTCCACCATGGCCCACCTCTCAGGCTTTGGGGCAGCCGCACCAGAGCTCTCATTCTGGTCATTCAACTTCATGGATGCATTTAATTGTCTCAGCAAGTATAGAAACTCCACCATGAAATTTGTAGCATTGGCAAGAATGGCCATACTTGAAAATGATGCCTGAGTTGTAACATCTGCTAGTCACCACAGCTCTTCAAACAACCTAAAATTAAGGACAAGCAGGTACCAGACTGCTAAGATTTACATTGATGTAACGAATATTCTGTATTTGTATATCCAGCCTGCTATAAATTATTTAATTCTAATACAGTTTGAAAAGAAATGTAGAATTTTTTAAAACATATGTTTTTCTTCTATGTCAGAAACCTGCATTAAAACATTCAGGACCTAAAACTTCATATTGTCCAGGTTATTTCATTTTCCCCTTTTAACAATCTGAAACTGTATACCGCAAGTAATAGCAAGAGCATTTTGCATTTCTGTCTCAGGTAAGGTGATGCATTGGTTAATTAAGACTTTGCAGTCAGGCAACAACAACAGCTGAGCTCATGAAATGCCCATATAAATACAATTTATACGAGTTCAGCGACTCCTTGCAGAATAATTTTCAAGCCTACCTATGAATCCTATCAGCTGCTACTCTCAGAACGTATCAATATTTAAATGCAGGATCACTGGGAGTTAGACTTGGTAGCCCAGCTTTTATGCACATTTTATTTAGCTCCTTATGACTGTTCTGAGTTCCAACATAATCTGAGAGAATTGTTTCTCGGTGACCTTTGTCAGCTTGTTCTGGCTGGAGCTGTGCCTCCCGGGAGCGATCAACCATGTCACTGAATGCCCCCCAGTCAGTCTGATAAAAAGCTGCTTGATAAGTGCTGAAACCACTTTCCTTCCATGCCTCTAAGGCCAAGAATGGAGGAGGGAAAATAAAGAACCTAATGGAAAATTAGCAGCTACGCACAATTCCCATCAAGATGGGGAACGAGAGACATTGATTGAGACACGTCTCTGATTCATTAGCATTGTTTGTCTTTGAGAAAGTTCTTGTCGGTCTGACAGATGAAGAGACATTGCTGAATGAAGAGAAAATGAAGATAACTGTGGTAAAAATAGAAAAAATAATGAAGGGCATGCTGTTAAAACTAATTACATTAAGATTGATATCACTTAGCAGACGAATGTTACCTCATCTCGCCAAAACGCATGATTGCTCGTACACCACGAGCTTCCTGCATTTTACAGGCATTAATAAATGTTGCACAAGTGTTTTATTTCAGCATTGCGTATTTTGGTAATCAAAACAGATTAGCAGTTTCTGGGTTGGAGAACTGGTCCTTTGCATAAGCGATATTACACGGCCTCTAAAACAAGGTCTCCGTAAGAAGAGCCATTCTCAATGGGTCTGCATTTATGCTTTTGAACTTTTACAGAACGAAGCCTAGGTAAAAAAGAGAAATGAATATTCAGCATTTAAATTTGTTGATCTCTAGGCTGTGGCTACATGGCCAATATATAATGAATAAACAAGACTGACAGCAATGCTCATTAGAAGCGTGTCCATAGTTATAGCCTGTTTACTTTGGCATATTACTTATCCAAATTTCAGCTTGCTATGCTGCGATTCCACAGGTGAAATGAAATAAGGTTATCTTTGTTAGGATATTTTCTCTGTTCTTGGAAGCAGTCATTATGCTACAATTATTTCCAAGATGAAAGCAGAGGAAGAGCACTGCTTTGTCCTTGATAGGCAATTCTGTGGCTTCTTCGAAAATTAGTTCCCTGGTAGTCCAGTACTCTGAAACTGGATCTTGATCCGTGCAGGCATTTATGTCAGGGATATATAGCCGTTTGTCCGTCTCAGATAAGCACACCCAAATTCGGCCTACACATAAAAGTCTGAAAAAACACCACATTTAAGAGTGAGTTCTGCTCCTGACTCTGCTGTCACCAAACTCTTCACTTTTAATCATGAAGGGAGTCATCTACCTTACTCAAGGCCATAGTTACATACTACTACACGAATGTTATCAGTGATGCTGGCCTTAGGAGGCCTTGCCTTCCCAGCTACATCCATGAACGGCCACCTTTTTTCCATCCATGTCTTATTGTGGCCACACCTTCAGTTATATAAACTGAATGTCTAAAAGAATCCGAGTCAAAAGGAAGAAGAAAAAAGAGAGGGAGTGTGGTAAATAAGGCACAGGATACCTAATGGAAATCGAAAAAAAAAAATAATGGACAGTCTATTCTGTGCATTGCAAGGCAACAGTTTATGAGTCTATAAGTAACTATTACAACATACTGCACATGTGCAAGATGAAAGAAGAGTAGCAGTTAAAGTAACTCAGACTAATTTAATTCTTGCATGATTTTTTTTTTAATCACTGCTGGATCATCATTGTGACTACAGGGTATAGTATTCTTCATAATTCATACTGAGGTTATACGAAAGTCAGGGTTTACTAGCTCTTCTTCTCTGTTGAATATTCATACACACAGATGTACCAAACAAAACCTGTCCTCTTATCTGTACAAGGCGTGACCATACCAATGCATTATATGTACACATGTACATGACTACATGTACGTGTGTCCATATGTCATGATGATTACAGTGCATTACTTCTTTGTGTTATGATAGACCATAGGCTTTTCTCATTATCTACTGTGCAGACCCCTGACAGAAGGAAAAGTTCACAGCCTGTGTGAGGTTTATGGCTAATATTGTCTAAACGCATGTTAAAGATAATATTATTCCCATGAGGCACGAAAGAATTCCTAACTGTAATTATCCCTGAGGCACCATCAAGACATACTTGAGAAAGAATACATCATAAATTTATTAATGACTTTTTGGTAAGCGGAGAGCTTAGGCTGATGGTTCAACACAGGCAATAAGGGAATTCCTCCAGTTAGATATAGATTTACAAGTCTGCTCATAAAAAATACTGTTATTCTCCTGGCAATTTAAAGTATAATAATGGCAAACAAGGCTTAAAAATCTGCACTCTGACTAACACCTAGGACTCAAAGAATGCAAGAAAATCTGAAAGTATCATTTTCATTTTCCCTATGCTTCAAATTAGAAATGCATGCACTTCCTGCAGCCAGAACACAGTTTAATTATGAGAGCTGAACACAAAATCTCCCATTGGCACAGACCAGCTTTGAAGTGTTATCACAGAAGCTAAGACTTTGAAAATACCCTTGACCTGTTTGGCTGAAAAATATATCACACTTCTATTTGCGTGATATATTCTACCTTGTGTGATCTATTCTATCTGTACATTCTATATCCTTCTCTTCTAGACCAGGTTGGATGGGGCTTTGAACCACTTGATCTGGCGGACGGTGTTCCTGCCCAGGGCAGGGGGGTTTGGAACTAGGTGATCTTTAAGGTCCCTTCCAACCCAAACCACTCTACGATTCTGTGATACTATGGTTGTGTCAGCCTTAACCACGTACCATGTCACTCCTTTTCATAACATTACAGAACCTGATCCCAGTTCCAGAGTATTAAACTAATCATGCATATTTTATGCAAACATTAACCTTTAGTGTTAATCCAACAGCATTAAACCGAACCTATAATGAACCATAAAGGTGGTTTATAACATACTGTGGTTGCTTTTTATGAGCATTTTCATTTCTCTGACCGAAGTGTTTTAAACCTTAGAAAGAAATAGTACCCAGGTTTTTACAGTGAGACTTTATGTAAATAATACCTCACCCCGTTTCTGAAACAACTGAGTTATTACTTTACCTG
Organism: Todiramphus saurophagus; assembly: GCA_024582635.1. Lineage (NCBI taxonomy): Eukaryota > Metazoa > Chordata > Aves > Coraciiformes > Alcedinidae > Todiramphus > Todiramphus saurophagus. The sequence goes on from JANIMW010009783.1 coordinate 93,912, forward strand.
TAAGCAAAGTAGATGAACTTTCAGCATAATTGACTCCAAAAACTTTAGTACCTCATAAAAATGAACATTGTTAAGCTCCTTCCTGCGAGTTTTTACATGGACAAATTTCTTGTTTAATTGGATGTTTAATCTGTCATGTTGCAGCTCACTCTAATAAGAAAAACTGTTGTTCCTGTACAGAACCTTTCATGTTACACATCCTACAGCACTTCACAAGATATGCACATTTCATATCAATTATGAAAGAGATAAATTAAATGCATAAACTAAAAGTGCTCTGAAATGTTGCAATAATAAAATGAGAACTGTGGTTATCTAAGCAGCAAAATAATACTGAAATTTTCTATCAGTCCAGCATCTAAACCTCTGCATCATTTGACCTCAGCTTGTATAGGAAAAAAGCTAATTGATAAGCAATATTCTTGTGATAATTACAGTAAAACCTACACAATAAAATGTAAACAATGCCATAAATGGAAAGGGCACGATAATACTGATACTTTGACTCATTCAGCTTATGCAGTAACGTGGCGTTCAGCACTGCAATGGTGTGAAGAGATCACAATCATTTGTAAAAATTTCTATACCCCTGAGAAGAGCTGCTACTAACTTACAAATGGGAAAAGGAGAAAGACATGCAATCCTAATTTTTTTCAGGGTCAGACAGAAAGTCTATAACCTAAAAATTGCATGTAAATCCCAGACTAGGCAAGCCTTCATTTATTCTGCGAGTTTTTACACTGAAATGAATAGGAAGTATTTGAGGAGAGAATGCTGAGCAGGTAAGATATTTTAAAACTTAAAAGACTGACTCTCAAACAAAGTAGTTTGAATGAAACCCTCCTAATAGCTTCATTGTCCTCAGAGTTGATTTTGGCTCAGTACTGTTAAAACGAGTAAATATATGTTTCCAAAAGTTCAATTAATGGAAACAAAAATCCACAGTCATGGAACATTTTCTATCGTTTCTTCTAAACCACAAAGCAGCATAATTTGAAGAGCAGAAAATGTATCAGTCATCTCAAATAACACAAGAAAACCTCCACACTTCCATACATGGCCAGACTGGGAAAAAACATATTGCTGTAATTGTAGTCAAACTGGCATTGCAGTGAACAGGTTTTCCTCTAAACAATGGGACAGAAGGTGTTCCTTTGATATTCTGTATAATGTCTCTTTTACCCTCAAGTGACGCGTTAACAAGTGTCTTCAAATGTTTCCTTTTGTTATCTCACTCATAATTGTCAGCTTCCCTCAAGACTCTGTCTGGCAGTTGATAGCCACATGTAATTTTGAGGTTAAGAGGTACATTATTTTAAAACATTGAAAAGTTCCTAGGTTATAAAAAAAAAAGGGTAATGTTGTGGTGGAATGAATGAAACAGCACATCAAGCAGTTTAAGCATTTCTCTAACATCCTACCTCTATAACTGGCCAACGCATAAAGAAACATTCTGTCTCTAGGATAAGAAGGATAAGAACACCTTCTGCTGTAAGGGAAATGACATTTCCAAAAATTAATAAAATAAATAAATAAATAAATAAATAAAGGAAAAGAAAACAAAACAGGGCAGCAATAGCATCAAAGATCTTCAGGCAAGACTGTAGCAAAGAGCAGAGGAGGCAAATTTATGTCTGATGAGGACTTCTTTCATTACGCGATGTCTTACCTCATGAAGGACTGCAAATTGTTTCCATGCTTGGCACATTGGTAAGTGAAAATTGTAAACATACCCTATGGTTGTGCCTGGGCAATACTCGTTACTGCTGCAGGGATAGAGGCAATATTCTTAGATATTCTCACACATTCTCAGATAAAAAAGAAAGGCGTGGGTGATGTCCAACAAGGTGTATAGATTGCATGAACTGCTGCCTACCTGAAGAATCCTAGAGAGACGGTTAACCAAACCCCTATATACCAGTGTTTTATATCTTCAAAATATTGATGCATAAGGAACTTTCGGGCCTGCTCAGCAATGAAAGCCAAATGCCAGCTACAGGAAAAGGCTTTTTCCTCTGCTGACTGTGTGTTGTGCTTTGGACTTTTAAGTGCTTTACTTCATCTGTGTTTGTTTATCAACTTCTAGCTTCAGCCCTGCCCCAGTTCCTTTGGCCATTCCTTCAACCCTTTACCTAAATCCTCCTCTGCTCTTTGCTGTAGTCATGCGTGTCAGCTGCTGTGCTGCTTCGGTTTCCTCAGCTCCTCAGAGATGTCCTTTTCCTGTGGTAAGCAGCTTTTCTGGACTCAATGGTAAATTCTAAAATTATAGAAAGTTGAGTTTAGGGATGAAGTATTATTCTTGAGGAGTGAAATAAAGTTAGTTTCAGTATTGGATTGTCAAAGTAAATGACCTCTGAGAAACACAAGAGTTTTAATAATATCAGATATTATTAGCTATGTTGCTGACAACTTAAATTAGCAGTTTCAAATATCCACAATGTAAATCAGGTGAAGTGTTTTGATTTATGACCAAATTTGCTTGAGAACCAAACTGTGTGATCTCAAAAGTTAGATGCAGTAAGGCAATATGGAATGAGACTGTATACAGACTGAAACTGAAACTTTATGTCTGAACCACAGGTACAGAATTTCTCATGTCTCAAAAGAGACCTCAAGAGAGAAGATCTCAAGGTGAGGTAAGTTTATGGTGCAAATTTAATGATAAAATTATTCTAAAATAATCATTAGAATATTTCCTGTCAACTATACTGATCAATTCTAAACACCGCTTAAATTTATAATCAGTAATGTTTTTAATTCATTAATTAATTAAGACAGTAACAGCTACTCTGATGGTACAGGAAGCTGGAAGGGAGAATCAAGAATCAGGTGAATCTGTTTGATTAAGCTGGTGATCCTGCAGATAAACACACTTGTGTGATGACATAAATTAGTAACAGACTCTACAGCTTGGGACATTCTGTCTTTGAACTGCTGTGCACATGACGTTTGGGCCACTGAAGGCAAAACAAATAATCACAGCAATAACATCCTCTCCACAGGCGTGATGAAGGTCTCAGTCAAAGTTTTCCACAGAAGGAAAAAGACACAAAGTCAAGGTCCAACCAGAGATTCTTAACAAGAGAATCATATAGGGTAAAAGATGGTCACCTTGTCTCCTTTCATGTGAAAAGAACAATTTTGTTCATTCTGTGAAATTAACACTTCTATAGGGGATAACTGATATCTGTACACTTAGGGCACTGTAGCAAACAGAGAACAGTTAAAACCACGGAAGCTCATAAAAGGAAAGAGGTTTAACTTTTAAAACTTGGTAAATTGTGATCAGAGGCAGGACGCAGGGCAGATTTCTTTTAGATGTAAATGTTTGCATTCCCCTCTACATTCACTGAAGATTAAACATGAGTCATGTTATTGCAAAGTTTAAAACAAACATTTTCAAATTAATTGCATCCCACGAAATTCCTAATTCTCTCAATTGTCTATGGCCATTTTCACTGTAAACTTCTAAAGACTGGTGAAATGAAATCGCAGCTTTCTTATATACATACATATATGAAAACTAAAGAATCTGAAATACAATTAATACTCTAAGGCTACGAGGTCAAGGCAAATGCAGTCTCATTAACATTAATATATACATTGTTCTGTAACACTTAATAACCTGTGTCTTGCTCTCATTATGAGATTTGTATGTGGGTGAAATGGCAATAAATCAAGCTAAAATTTGAGAATTTGTATATTCATCTCAAACACTGAACTTTATAAGCACAGCATGTTACTTTTCAACCTTCAGCATTTGAACATTTGAAAGGCAATTACACACAAGAAACTGGGGATTTCAATACCAGATCAGACTACTAATCACTTCTTACTTTGAGACCTAAATTCTTTTCCTAACTGGTTTTATTTCATTCAGAAATCAACTGTGAGAAGTTCAGACAGGTGTATCATCGCTTTTTACATGAGTTATTGATATTGTCATCTGCTGACTGAATAACTCAGTTTTCCACTTTACTTTTCAGGGTTCTAGAATCCTCTTAAACTTAACTGGCAACACAGTATCAATTAAAATTTCACAATCTCCTCTTGAAAAATCACTGATAATTCAATTAACTATCAGCTTGCCTTCTGCGTAAGTAAAGTTCAATTGTTTCCCACCTGAATGCAGTCCTGAGCTGGGGGCCCATGAATCTGGTATGAATAAAGAAGAAAAAGATGACTGGCTCCCAGAATTTTCAATCTTAATACAAGACAAAGCAAGTGAGTATTGGTAAGAGAGAAGAACGAGGATAGAAAATTAATCAAATGCTTGTCAGTGGTCATAACATGTGCGTTAGGAATGGTTTTGCAGGCTGATGAAGACTCGGTTTTGTAGGTGGTAAAGGGAAATTCCTCTCCCAGTCCAGGGGAGAGCCACACTGAACAACACAAGAAGATGGAGAAGATTGTTTCAAAGATTTATCATGGTTATTGAAGGAGCCTGGTACCATAGTCCATCCAAATGACTAAGAAGCGATCGCTGGAGTAGAAACAGGCCATGAAGGGCCTTATGCTTAATGAGATAGGAAGAGGAGCCAGTGGAAGGAGGAAATGGAAGAGGCTACCGGAACAACGCTCACAGCAAAACTATGAGTTGGTATTACTGGGCAAGTCCAAATTTGTTATTCCCAAAAGAAAGAAGTTTTACAGCAAGGTGGGAAGAGATAAAAGCCTGGTGGGATTCTTTTACCATGAACATTTCCTCAGATGCTATGAAGGAGTTGACAAGTCTGAGACAAAACATGAGAAATGAAACAAGCCAGAAGGTGCTGCAAGCGATATAAATTTAGCAACCATCTTGATGGCAATGCTGTCTACAGAGGTGGACCAAGTATGCAAGAGAGAGGAGCCTGAAGGAAACCTTTAGATAGGGACAGCAAGGCCTATGCTTAACTGTACTGAATAGGACCCAAGGGCAAGATAATCCCAAGACCACTCAGAGACAGAGGACAGTTTAAACACAAGAAAGTAGGACTGAAAGAGAGGTGTAGGTCCATGGGTCTTCTCTTAGAGATGACATTTGAATGCTAATACTTTATGTCTTTCAATCAGCCTGTAACTCACCAGAAAACTTTACCTTTCATCCCTTACACTACTCTTTAAAGCTTACAGTCTGGGTCTTATGTCAATATCTAAATACATTAATCTTCTTCATGCACGAGGAGGTGCTTGTTATACAGGAGGAACAGTCTTAAACTATGTTGAGAAACACTTGTTCAGGTTGGCTTATGGTACAGCAAGGCTTGCATATCCCACAATAATTAGCTGAAGCAGCCTGAATGTTTAACAGGAGATACTATACAACTGCTAATGAATGATATGCAAATCAGGAATTAAGTTCAGAAATTGTTCAGAATAATGTTAAATTAAAAAAATAAATAAAATAAAATAGGTAAACTGTTTGCAGGCATTTTGCAAAAAGAAAGGACAGCAAAATTCAAATAATACATTATCCAGTTCTGGCAGGCTGGGTCTACATTAACCCCCTTGTCCTCTTTCTGTTTTTCATTATACAGAGTGATTTTCTAGGGTTTTAAAGATGAAAAGGTGCAAATTGTATTTGTGTGCTTCACACATCCAGGGGAAACTTGAACTAATAAGCAGCTCCTCCTTGTAGCATAAGGGACCACTCTTCCTTGCAGAGAAGTCACCTTCCCAGATGAGGTAAAAGTGGTCTGAGCTGTGGGGTCCTTGCTTCAGTGGCATTGACCTGCTCACCCCACAGCTTGGTGGGTAGCTCTGCAGACAGGGGACACATCTCATCTCCTGGATGCAGAATGGCTTTTCAAGAAAATGCAGAAAGCAAGTCTCAATTTCTAAAATTTCAGACTCAACTCATAGGTAATTAGGCTTCAAAGTATATATATATATATATATATAATTCCCCCCCCAAAGGTAAAGTGCTTGGATCACTTGTCTAACAACTGAAATTGCTGTTATTTCACAAGTGGGTATTTACTGCCCAAAAATGTGCTCTGAGACTGCTTTATTTCAGTGAGCATAGGAAAGGATGGCGACACAGGGCATAACCCTGAGGTTTTGAGGTCCTATAAAACAATTGTCAACTGGTCTCTTTTTCCCCAAGAAGCTTTTCATGCTTTTGCTTTAGTAATGGAGATCTACTTTTTAACAACCTAATAATTAATTAAATTCTAATTTTCAGAAAGGGTGTTCGGACTGATGTGTGGATGAAATACGCAGCATTATTTAGCCAGGGAGCTTAACACAGTTAAGCCTGAAGTGACAATACCTTATTTTCATTGATTATTTTCTCATCAAGCTGAAATTCAGCAGCAAGTTGACCACTTTCTTAGCCTAACTGCGATTTTGGTTCTTCTTCCCATACCAATAAAAAGACCAAATACTTTGCAAGGACACATTTGAGATGTAACTGCCAAGTAGCCTTATCATACCAAGTTTTTCCACATAATGGTAAAACTGCCATTTTTTCTTTCTCTTTTAGTATCTTAAGTAGAAATATTATTTCTTAATTATAAGTATAAAATGAATAATAAAGGAGTGTTTGGTTTAGGGTTTTTTACATCTCTTCCTCTTTTAAAAACAAAGAATTCAGAAATTGAATAAATGTGAAGGCAGAGGATTACACTGTTAGTGAAATGAATAAATCTACCTAAACTTCTGCTCCCAAAATACTCTTAAGAGATTTTTTTATTACCCACCCTGTAAATGAAAGTCAAGCCATCAGAAACATCCTTGTTTTCCAGTATTTTCTACACAAGAAAGTGGCTTGATTGTAATTCATACAGTTCACACTCAGGGACTTAGGGTGCAAGGGCACGCAAAAGTGTGGCAAACGCAAAAACTCTGAGAAAATGGAAATTAATTTATAAAATACTATTGTACTGAAGAAAAGAAAGGCAAGAGAGTTTGGGGGAACTGTTTCCCCTAGAGCAGACTTGTTACTAATGCAGGGCACTCTGTGTGCTTGATCCAGACCAAAGCAGCTCTCTGTACCACCACATCGTGTCCACTCAGGTATAGCAGTGACACACGTGCATCCGAGCAAAGCTGCACCAGGATTTATAGACTCTGTACCTCAGCTGCTTAAGTGGAGCGCAGCATCATGTAAAAGCAGCTGCTAAGCCTCTGAGTCAGGTTTGGTGACAACTTGGATTCTGAAACGCTATACAAGAGGTTCTGTGCATCAACAGTCCAAGTCCATCTGCAGCTGACATAACCTTTCTGCGAGTGGTCAACGGTCAACTCTATCTGAATGTCAGGTTGCAATATGAAGCAGCAACCTGTTTCATATAAAAATACGTGAATCGGATGCTGAATTTTACACAGCCTACTATACAAGCTCTCTCTGTTCCAGTACATGTGTAGGTTAATGGAAAAGGACAAAAATGACTTGCCCTAACTCTTCAAAAAGAGGCAGAGGGGCCTGGCAAACAGTGGACAATGACGAACGGCACTGTGGTGTTCTACTGGTGAAAGACAGCAGTCTGGAAAAACAGGAATCTTGCCAAAGTGACTGTGGAAAAAGGTACTATTTACAAGTTCCCTGTACTCCAGACCACAGTGCTCAGTGCAGAGAAGTTTGCTTAGTAGCTCCCTTCTACTCCTGGTGCAACTCTTGCACAGCCCAGAAGGTCTGACAGTGGTTCCACTGCTTCACCAGAGCCTTGCTGTAGAAGAGCTGCTCGAGTCACCCTAAAAGTCATCCCCCTCCCACAGCTGCCTATTCCCACCACCACCACAGCCCCTGCTGCGTTTTAGCAGAGCTGAATTAGTAGTAATATTGCTAAGCAAATAAAAGAAGAAAGAGGAGAAGTTTTAATCTGTCGGATTCTTTCTGTAACTCCAGCCATGTGGCCACACAAGGACTTGTGCTACCCCAATGGATGACGCAGTGTAGAGTGTTAACAACTGTCTGAGATAACCAGGGGGAAAGACTAGGCTGTCTTAACCTTGCATTGACACAGAAATATGTTACATAGCCTTGGAGGGGATTCTTTACCACATAGCCTGCCTCCATGGGATCTGTGAGTGAATTGTTCTTCTTTTCCTGGCAAGTAAATCCTCACAGCATTCAGAGATTCCCCTGTATTAGTAGAAAGCTAAACTGAGTGTGTACACTATTAGCAACTATGCACAACAGACATTGTAAGACCAGAGTCAGACTCTCCTGATTTTTGTGGTGATGTGGCAGACACCTTCTGAGGATACAATTAACAACATGCTTTTATCGTTTCAGAACAAAAAAAGCTGAAGTGTATGTTTCATGGAATGTGTCTGTAAAGAGGAAATATTGCTGTTAAAGTCAGAATTTTCTTGACCTCAGGCTTTTCTTAACAAAAAAAATAACAAAAAACTGCAAAATAATAGAGAAACGTTTCTTCGCTCATGACTGTAAACTCAATTTCCATCAGTATGCAAACCAATACATCTCTTTCTCTGAACTGCCTTTTCTTCTCCTCAGGTTCCTAACAAAAACAAACAAACAAACACACAAAAAAAAAATCATTCTCTGGATGTGGTTGGAGCATCTTCATGAACATTTCTTCCCTTACACCGTGCTCACACTCAGCAGCAACCAAAGCCCAGCATTTTATATACTATAAAACTCTATAGATTTTATCCAGACAGTACTAATGTCATTAGCAAAACTCATGTTGATTCAAAAGACTCTGACAAAGTCATTCCAAGAGTAAAAGTAACAGGTGAAGAGCGGGAACATAAACATGATTTGCTTTGTAAGAACTTCTCATCCTTTTTATTTACATGAGAAGCTGACATTTCCATTCCCATAAATAATTTAGACACCAACACAACAGCCATGGGTTGTACAGTAGCCTCCAGCCATATCTCTGTATGCGAACTTGCTCCTTTACAGGGACAATATTAACCTCATTTTCTAAGGAACCATCTCCCCTGACTCTCTTTACTAGAATGAATTGGTCTTGCCATTTTAGCAGTGACCAAAAATGATAGCATCTGTCAGTCTTCATGAAAAATCTCTGTGTTTTGGATCCCACTAACAGTAAACAATTTTCTGAGAAAAGTTTACTGTAGGATTCACAGCAGGGGTTGACAGGCACTGGTCTTTCAAGAGATTACTCACTATTGAAGTTAACAGTGTCAGTTCCCACAGATAATAAACATCTACCTCCCATTAAAGAAGCCTCAATGATCTGGGTTTATTTCATTAGAATGGCCTCCAGAGTGAACTTCTCTGTTTACTCATAAGAGCCCGACTGCTTTTAAAACAATATATTGGATCTGCTGATTATTCTCTTCATGTACCATTTTCTTCTAAATTATATGATAATCCAAAGGGATAAAAATGCATATTTGCTTTTTATTGATTTCATCATCAAATTATTCTAAAGTGTGAATTATAACAATATTATCTTCTAAATAACAGAGAACTAACAAGCCATTAATTACCTACTACAACTCAATGTGTCATTAAGTGATCCGGTTTAACGACACGGTACAGTGCAATTATTATTATTATTTTGTTACTATTGTTATTATCAAATAAACTTCAAATCACTCATTTCCTTTTGCAGTGTTCGCCCAGTTTTAAATTTATTAATCCATCTTTGCCCATTAACACACCAAATGCTTATTTTGTCACAGTTTTTGCAGAACAAGGTTGCAGACAGGGCTTAGACAGACCAATAAGCCAAGTCCTGTGTTTGATGCATTTCCAAGCTATTTACAAGACGATGGGCACGTCTCATCAAATGTACAGGAGATTTTAAATCTTAATTTTGAGACACAAATTCAAAAAATTCCAGCACTAACATTGTAAAAGTGTAAATAAAATATAGCTCAGACACTTAATCATTGACAAAGACAATGAAATAATGCACTTATAAAGGGTTCATTCAGTAATTTATCATCAAATATCTGGACTACCCCCTTCCATTTGAATATACTACCAGAGTGCCAAAACAGTAGGCAGGAGTCATTACATCTTAACCAAGTTTTCTAAAGGGAAACATCTATTTCACTCAAAGCGTTTGTTACTACATTTACCATAAGAGGTTTCTGTCTAGCCTGTATTTTGAATTAAGCAGCTTTGCAACATCTCATCAATTCAAACCACATTTTATCTGAGAACCCACTGAATTGAAGAACATGGGGTTTTAGCCAGGAAATAAAAGATCCAGCCAAGGGACTTTATAGATATTTAGAGTGAATAGAGGGACAACTTGAATTTAAATATATGGGGAAAACAGCTCTGTGTTCTATAGTTTAATTTTAAGGGAGAAGACTCTTCATGTTTTACATTGTACTAAATGCAGTCCTACTGCACTAAAGAAAATAGAATTTCTATATCGAGTCTGCATACAGGTTAAAGACTGACATTTTGTTATTTTTGTCACTCAAGACAAAAAACAAACAAACAAACAAAACCCAGATATTTCCTTGGGATCACAATTTTCACCACAAACCTTTGCAGAACAGTTTTAAAGAAAGGACATTAAATTTTACCTTAAAATCATCAGAAGTGCATGTTGTGGTGGGTAGAGAATTCAAGAGCATGGGGGAAAAAACAGAAAGAAACAGCTCTGCAGACACCAAGGTCATTAGAGAAGGAGGTGGAGGAGATACCCCATGGAAGCCCATGGAAGTTAACAGTGGAGCAGATATCCACCTGCAGCCCATGGAAGTTAACAGTGGAGCAGATATCCACCTGCAGCCCATGGAGGATCCCACAATGGAGCAAGGCGATGCTCAAAGGAGGCTTGTGTCCCTTTGGGAAGCCTGTGCTGGAGCAGGCTCCTGGCAGGACCTGTGAACCCAAGGAAAGAGGAGCTCATGCTGGAGTAGGTTTGCTGGTAGGACTTGTGACCCCATGAAGGGCCCTGGTCCCACCTGCCTGCTATGAATCACATCCAATGCAAGATTAGGGATGGTGTGAAGCAGAGTCAAAATACAGAGACAAAATACAAACAGGGATATTATCTCATCTGCTTTCACTGGATCCAGCCTATAGATTACAAAACCTTTTCCTTCTCTATGAGACAGAATACTGCTTTTATGCCTGACAGAGCTTCAGGCATTGATGCACAATGATCATCAGTCATCACCACCAATCAATCATTGAAATGGTACACAAAACTTTGGCTAATACTTTTGTACTTGAGTGATTTTATTCATATACAAGTGCCCTTGCAATCAAATCTGAGGCATCTTTTGTGATGGAAAGTGTGGTACTTCTTTTCTGACAGATGTTCCATATTTTGAACAGAAGAAGTGGGTTTCTCAGTCTGAGGGGAAAGAAAAGCCATCTAATCATTGCAGGGAAATCAAATATCAAACCATCAGCTGATGTTGTCACATCTTCATGAGGCTCAGAGGAACAGCTGGAACCCAGAGAAAGGTTAACACACCTTCATCAAATACTTCAATGAGAAACTGGAGAGAAGCAGACTGAGACTTCTATGCCCTCTTTCTTTACCTCTTGGAACTCTCCTGGGGTTTGTATTACTCTGCATCTAACAGCGTGGGAGATGATAGACCACAGAATGATTTGTACCTGTTGGAAGGTTTTCTTTTCCCTCTTGGCAGGAGCCAGGACAGCATGAAGAGTAGGAGCAAGGTAATTATATCTATCTATCTATCTATCTATCTATCTATCTATCTATCTATCTATCTTATTAGACTGGTACTGGGGAACAGGCATGCTGGTATGGTGGAATCCATATATTCCTGGTATTAGGCCCTGAGTAGAAGTCAGAAGGATGTGGCTAAGGACTGGGTTGGTACAAAATGATCCCTCTCAAAAAATATATTCTCAAACAACTCATCCTACAGATGTCCTGCAGGCTCTTTCCACAGTTACTTTGGTGATCTCTCACCAGAAAGGGACCAAGTTTTGCTCCAAAAGAAGGATTCAGCTAGAGAAGATCCCCTCGTGCAGCAGAGAAAAATACTGTTCCTACCTCAGGTTTTACTTCCTAGGATTTTTCTCCCAACTTCGTAAAATGCATTCACCTAGAATTAAGTTATGGACCCAATGTGAGTGAAAAGAGACTCCCTGGACCCTTCTTGAAAACGTCAGCAGAAAAAAAACCAAAAAAACAGGTATTTGTTAATTACAGATAGATAGATAGATATAATAATAACCCAGTCATAGAGGATAGCCCCTGCAGATGCCAGGTGAAGGTGGAATCTCGACCTGGAAGCTAGACTCAAACAGGAGGAGCATGACAGCAGCTCTCTATAAATACAGAGAGAGGATTTGGAGCTTGCTCACTTCAAGTTTATCTTCAGGACTGCTCTCCTGTGCAAAGACAAGAGTTTAGGCTGTGCATCTGTACACTTCTGGCTATGCCAAAGGAGAAGGGCTGTACAAGGAAAAGCAGCTCTCAGGCTGGCCCAACTGAGATCAAGCCAAGAGACATAAGCATTGTGACCCTCCCCCTCGAATCAGGGGAGATGTCAGGAATACAATATATAGCAATACCTTGATCACATCATCTTCTACCTTACAGCAAAGCTACTGCCTGCATGCATTCATGTATGACTTTCAACTGTTCCTCAAAGAAGTTTGTGTTAAGGCTTGTGGTTTTTGTAACCTTCTATTTTTCCTCAGATGGGAAGACACGCAAAGATGAAGCAGAATCAATACTAAGACTTGAAGACAAAATTAGCTTGTGGGAGGGTGGTTTAGGCCCAGTGCATTAGTGGTGTAGGAAATGTAGAAGCAGAAGGAGTGGATGCATTAAATAGATCTCTGTCGTTTGGCAAGGAGCTGGAGTTTCCCTCCCACTCTACAGTTAAAACAAGTTTCTGCAGCAGAGACCTTGTCTTGCAGCACATGCACACACCTCTCACCTCCTGTCTGAGGGTAGAGAAGGGACCAAAGCCACCACGTGTTGTATATTTTAAAATCTCATCATTCTGAGAGTGGCCAATGATTACTGTGATTCAGATGTATGGCTTTTAAATACCTAAGAAAAATACAAACCCCCTTGTTTCAGTATATTGGTAAACTGTCTGAAAGAAACCGTTGCTCATTTTGTTTCCAGCCTAGGCCAAGCAAAGTAACTTATTTTGTTGAACTGCTTTCGGTGGAGATTACAAACAAATTTATGAATGGTCCCAGTATCGAGTCACCATGGGATGTTTTCAACACTAATGTTTAAACAAAGTCATTAGCCATTGAAATAGCAGGTGACTGGACTACCAGCTTTACTATAGTAGTATTAGGTAATATATGTATTACACTTGCTCATTCACATAAACATCACCCCAACATATACATGGGTAAGTATAGCTACAGATGATACAGATACACATGAACAAAATTATAAAGACAACCAACAAACACTTCAAAAAGCAACTAACAATAATTCTATAAAAGTGATCCTATCCACTTTGCAGGTAAGTACACTTGACTGCAAGAGATAAAAATCTGAGGGACTTCCTCAAAAAATAAAAATAAAAAATAAAAAAAAAGAGAGGAAATATTGCCTCTATAGTTGAAAATGTCCTTTGTGGGATTTCTCAGACTAAGAAGGGCAAAATGGATAATGATGTGTCCTTGGTAAACAGGGATATTAGAGAAGACTGAGTAACACACAATTTGCAAAGCTTGATTCATTGCCAAGTGAAGCTAGATTTTGGATATTGTCAGCCTTGTGCAGAAAGGTGTGGGGGAGAGTCTATGTTTTAAAAGAGCCCTAAAGTTGTAACTGGAATGCATAAAAACACATTTATTGAACATAAATATTTATTTACAGAACCCATTATTCTACACAGTATTAATACACAGTAGTATATTCTATCTATATAGCATACATACCCACCCATCCATTTATCTTTCTTACTTATCATATTAAATATTTAATTCTATACAACTGTCATAAACCACCAAGTAATTCATAACCTGCATTTTATGTTGTCTGGCCAATTAGAAATAGGTACAGGAAAATCTTTTGTTTTTAAGTTATCAATCCAGCTACCTGTCTATCTATTTGCTATTTGTGCAAATGTTGGTGAACAGTAAGTTTTGCCCACAGCCATGATTGCATCCTCTCATATAATTAGCAGATTTGATAAAATTTTGAAACTAAAACTAAGCTTGCTTATTGTTATTACTATTATTCATACCATAGTTGTATTTGTCTTCTAAGTTTGTCAAGTTAAAGGGCATCCTCATTTGAGAACAAGTGAAGATCTGACTATCAGATGATACAAATTGATTTTTGTTTATCTCTAAAAATGACAATAAAATCTACCACAATAAATGGCATAGGTAGACTTGATATTTTAAACTTCAAATGATTGCATGACTTTAATCAACAGCAAGATAACTTCAGAGTATTTTACAGTAATTAGAATTAGTGTTACAAGGAAAAAGGAGATAAAAACTTGTTATTTCTCAAAACAACCCTCCAGCAAAAGAAGGAGGAGGGTACAGCAGGCTCCAAAGATTTCTACAGAAAAGAATTTATGCCAAAAAAATATGTATTTTTAAAGTTATACTTTCTCAAATAATAACTGAGTATATTTAAAGATTCTTCTTTACACCTGGAAAACAGTAAGCAAAAGACAGCTAGAAATGCACAGGACATGACTTAGGAATTAAATAACTCTTCAGACATGACTCACGTCCCACTCCTCCTGCAGCACCAAAGTAAGGATGCCCACTCTTTTTATTATTTTTTTCCAGACAGAAAAAACAGCCCCCAGACAAGCTGTGGAAGAGAGGAGAGATTTTAAGACCAAGATGTCATCTGTTTCTATGGGCAGAGTTCTAGTGTTTTAAGCAAGAAAAAGAACAATTGTAGTCCACTTAAGATAAAGCTGCTTATTTTTAATTTCATGCACTGAGAATAAAACACAAGTGAGCCAAAATACTTGGTGCAATTTATTTTTGCTTTGTCAGGCCAGATTCTGCTAGTGTGGAGATACTAAAAGTAGCTGCGTTGTCGTTCTGGGGAAAGAGAATATGATTCCTCATGAAGGAAGTGTTGAGGTCAATTCACAGCTTTCACAACAAAGCTGTCTCATACATGAACTGGCAGGAGGCACAAGATGTGCCATGTGGAGTGACTTCGTTGGGCCAAGCAGGACTTCACCTTCTTAGCTCTTCTATTGGTCTGAATTCTTGAGGAAGCTAGGCTTATGCTGTACATACATCTACCCACTTAACCTCAATACCTTTGAAGCTATTAGCTAATTTCATTCAAATTTCCCAAAAGCAGATTTCTCAATTGTAATAAACTGTCTTGAGCTTTATGAATATAGCTAGTGCCTTACGCTAAACAAAACTGGATTGACTTTTCT
Source organism: Todiramphus saurophagus (assembly GCA_024582635.1). Lineage (NCBI taxonomy): Eukaryota > Metazoa > Chordata > Aves > Coraciiformes > Alcedinidae > Todiramphus > Todiramphus saurophagus. The sequence continues at coordinate 109,188 of JANIMW010009783.1, forward strand.
GCAACAGAAGGTCTCAAAAAAACCAAATGCAGAAAGGTCTGACTTAGAACTAGCCACTGGAGAATCCACATGTGTGAGAGCCCCGGGGAATTCAAGCTTCCTCAGTTTCCTGGTCACAGTTTGCTTGCTTAGCTTTTTTCCATCTAGGTTTCTGTTGCAAGTAGTGCCTTGAATACTGGCCTTTTGTTGTGTTTGTCTCAGACTTAACAAATAACTTATTTTCCAAAATAGTTTTCCGACATGAACACAATTAGGAATTCCCTGCAGCTGTCCTCACAGTTCTTATACCCTCATCCACAGACACAAGCATCCTTTCCCATTATCTAACTTAAAATATCCTCCCACTACCAAAGCCTGCCTTCCACGCAAGCATAAGCCAGCTTTCATCAATTCTGCAGCTCTGCATTTACTTCTAAGTCTACTTAGATTCTATTTTTATTGAATCAGGAGAAAAACATTCCGTGTCTATGAATGTTAAGAAGTCAGTATGTTAAAAAAAAAAAAAAAAAAGGGAAGGTCATCAGTTAAAAAGTAAACTTAGTTAAAAAGTAAACTAAGGAATATCCTGTACCATTAGCATGTCAGCAGGACAAAGACCCTATATATGCACTTAGATTTAAATTTGGCTATAAATTGTATCAAAGTTCATGGCACATGAACTCTGCTTGTATACTTCAGGTGTATTTGACTTAAATAAACATATGCTTAGAGTTTGAAGATATAACTTGTTATAATTTTGGGTCGATGATTAACTATCTGGAAAAACTGGATTTGCTTTAAACATCTAACTTTGCAATAGTATCATCCTGAAGACAGCTCAAACTGATATCCAACGGTTTAAATTTACTTGTTTGCTTTGCGTGAGGCAGGCAAGATCTTTCAAACTAGAGGTGGAACTCTCATGACCAAAGGTCTATTCTGTTTCCAGCTAAGGCCACAGCATGTCATCTTCCTGACATCCTCACATGGGCTTTGCCTACTTGGGCAGAACCAGCACACAAAGAACTACCCCACATATTTCTGATGTGTTCAGACAGTATCCATTGCGCTAGCCTAAGGAATGGGACAGGGCTGTCATAATGTGCAGAGGTAAAATAGGATATTTCCTGCCTCAGAACACCCACCATCCCAGCACAATGCCAGGCACAGTAGGCTGGGAAGCTTCCAGCAGCATACCATACATTTCATACTGCAAAAAGCCTTGAGGCACAAGCTTGTCTGGGAGCAAAGTGAGCTAAGAGTAGCACAAAGAGGACAACTCTTATGGGGGCCTAGCACTCCATTGCAGGAAGCTCTGGGAAGGTGCACTTCTAGGTACTAGTGTCAGCCTCAGAAAGAGGTGCATATCACCTAGAATACATGTCCTGCAGCCAGTCGTATGGTATGACAGTTCTATCTCGACAGCTTAAGAGCCAAACATTAACCATCCTTGCTATGCAGAATGCAAGGGACAGTACAGTGGCTGTTTCTATCCACTGGAAGGTCAATGTGTTCCAGTATCCTGCATCCAACAGTGTCCAAAAATGAATGCTGAGAAAGGAATATTAAAATGAGACAGGCAGATGGTGATATATCCTCTAGTATGTTCATCAACTTTCTACTGACCTGTGCATCATGGATTTCCTGAGTGAATACTCTGTAGGACAAGTTTAGCCTCCTTGCTCTGCAGAGCCTCTGCAGATACCTGAGGCATCCACCATAGGCCGCCCTTCACTCTGCGGTTCTCCTGACCTATTTCAGACATTTATTTTAGGATGAGATGAATTGAGCCTTAACTGGCCTAATTCTCTCCGTCAGTTGTGAAGGGCATTCAGATGATTGGCTCAGATGTCATTTGATAAGATGCCACAACCCATTGTTTTTAACAACCCTGTGGTTATAAGATCATGTCTTTCTCAATACAGGCAAAACTATAGTTTCTGCTATTTCCATAGCAAAAAAATTCAGTTTAATGAAAAACTGTGTAACAAGGGACTTCCTTTTACTTGTTTTTCAGTTTGCCTCAGGTAGAGGAGCACAGGAGGAAAATGAGACAATATTAAATTACAATTATTTCAGCATACCAATAATTACCTCAAGTATTGTCATCATCCTAGAAAAAAAAAGTTTGAAGATTCTTGGAACAAGACCCTGACATAAAAACTAAAGATCCATAGGACAGATGAAATGGAAAGATAAATATTAATTGGATGCTAATTATCAATGTTAATCTTATTCTATACATTACTAATTGTTGTAATACAAAAACATTTTTTTAACCATTTCCAGCTACGCAGAAAAGCTGCTTCAAGGACTTAATCTTTAAATAAAATTTAAAAAATAAAAATAAATTAAAAAGAAAAGTAAATTAAATTTTAATCAGTGGATTTCTTCTTATTCATGGAAGGATAAAAAAAATGTTTTCTAATACCTTTAGAAACTCATAAACAAGTCCCCAGAATAAATAGTCGGTAAAAGGGAAAGAGAATGACAGGAAAAAAAAGAAATAATAACATTTCCAGTATGGAAATCAGACTACATATTTAGAAGGCCGTATAAAAATGAATGAAGCATGGGAGGAGTTTAAATATTGCAAATGGAAATGGGCAGCCTGTACTCTGGTGAGGGAGCCATTTAGAAGCTAGCATCTGAGCAGCTGAAACTGAGATTTAGAAGAACAAAGCCCCTCGTGTTTTGTTTCATTTTTGAACTGTGGATGGAAGAGGGAGATGTTATTGCACTGTTTCATTTCTTTTCACATATCCTAGTCCATATGATTTCTTTAGCTAGAACGTGGCAGTTGACCTACACTGTGTTTGAGACGTGGGCTGTTGCTGTACGAGTTCATTTTGTTATAGATTCAGGCCAGTGGCACAGCTGATTTCACCAATAAAAACTTCATTTAAAATTCAACAAAGATGTGTTTTGTTCTACTTTGCATTGAAAATCTGAATCAGTTTTTATTATAGCTACAGCTTTCTACCCATCTGGGTCATGGTAGACTAATTCGTTTACTAGGTAAACAAAATGGACAGTGAAAATAATTCTCTTGGTTTGTGACACGCTGCCTAACCTGTCATCCACATTAGAAATTAACTGCAAAAAAAGCTATTTTCTTTTCCTGGTTGGAGTAGCTTTCATATCTCATACTTTAACCATCTTGCCAGCTTCCTGATCTATCATAAGCACTCACCCACTTCACCACAGCCCTAAAATCAGCTGGGATAAAGAACAACTGTTTGGGGCAATGGGAATTGTCTGTATTGTTTGTTCTTTAATGTCTTTCTATCTGAAAGTTCCTGAGCCTGCTGCTAGTATACCTGGAAGCAAGTGCCTGCAAGTAAAGCTTTAAAGTAGGTGGTATAGACTCACTGGGTATAGAATTCCTGAGCCCAGAGAACGTCTTCCAAAATATATCAAGTCTCACCATAAATCTTAGTTATGTTCCCAGGATTTCAATTAGGTTTTTTCAAGCCCCCTTTACTTTGCAATAGCAAAGTTTCTCATTTTCAGGTTAACAGTAAAACCAGCCAGTTAACACTCATTTGTTCTTCCGTTACACTCTTCTTTACTTTAAATCCTCGCACCTCCTCCTGAGAAAATCCTTAATTGTTTTTTTTGCTTTTCTTGTTCTATTTTGCTGTGAAATTAATGACTTCTGATTGAGGAGAAGACTGTCCCTGGTGAATACACCGAACTCATTTCTGTGAGCACAAAATATATGTGAAAATCATTGAATGTACTGGACAGATGCTTCTGCAGTGGTGATGCACCGATAAACAGTGATGGGTCCCATTACCAACTAGAAGTGCAGACTCAGGTTGCAATTAAGACACAGATTTAACTGTGCAGCATCTCAATTCCTTGATTCGGTCGGTGACTAGATTAGATGTTTGGTGGCATCCGAGATGCTCTGGGGAGGTGGCGATGGGAGGTACTGTTGCAGATTTCTGCATTGGAACATATGGTGAAATACATGAGGCCATCTCACATGGCACCAGGCAGCACCAAGGTCCTAGTCAGCACAAAAAGAGTCTAGAGAGTTATTCAGTAAGCAGATAAAAGCATATATTTTAGGATAAGCTAATTGCTCTCTAAGCTGTATGGCTTGATCTCCATATACAGGCTTACAGACAGATGCCTAATCTTAAACTGAAAGCTTCTTCTAATACTTCTAATTCAATGTGACTTTATGTGATGTGGACCAGGCTCTACGTTCTACCAAAAGTCAAACAGGTGAAAAATGTATAAGCTTCGTCCTATTTTCATAATCATGTAGAATGAATAGAACTAATTGCAAATCAGTTTTCTGATTATAAGCTTAATTACACTGTCTTTTCAAGACAGTGTACTTTCTCCATCTGAAGGGCTGAGAAATGCCATGGTGGTACACGAAAGCACTCTAAGGGATGAAAGCAAAGCAGGAAGCTTCACCCTTTCTACAATACATTACCTCCAAAACAAGATGCCATGTATCCGTTTCCCTCTGCAGATCCTAATTTGTGAGCAGCAGGCAGGGCATAGGTATGTACAGAACTGGAAAAGATCCAGTAGTTCTGGAATCAAAGTGGTTCAAATTGTGGCTGGAGACATGTGGAAAGCAGAGGAGAATTTTGACGGGTAGGAGGAACACATCTGGGTGAGGGTAGAAAGGGATTCGATAACAAGAGCTGGGTTGAGAAGAATATCAGCATCCTATGGATAATTTGGGTATGTAATTTCAAAGATAACATTTTTTCCAGCCTTTTTTATAATCCATTTTCCATTTAGTGCTTTTAAGGCAAAATTAACCACCATCATCCGACTTACACAACTCAAGGTAAAACCCTAGCAAAGAAATTGCGCTTTTAATTTCTCACATGACTTCAAGGGCATGGTCCAGTTTATAGAAGTTTTACTTAAATAACATTAAGAATAGACATAAATTTTGCTTGCTTCTTTGATGATTGCAAAGGCTATGACATTAGTGTTAAGCTTCTAGCTGATCTCAAGCAACTACCACTCTTCTCCTTGAGGTGTACTCTCCATACTCCACATACTTTTCTACTCCCTGCTGCTCTGTGAAATGCTGTCCAGCCCTCGGGAGCACCTCTGTTCATGGATGACCTGATTAAACGCATAAATGCATTGTTCAGAACCCAGGAATTTTTTGTTTAGTGCTATGTAGTGGTGCTTGGACATTTATCTCACATCCAAATGAGAAGACTTTTCCATATCTGATTACGAGCCTCTACATTCTTCTCCCAGTAGCTATTCATACCACTTTTTCTAATGCATATAGTCATGTAAATCCATAATAAAACCTGATATGCTGCATATTTATTCCTGTTTTTCATGGTTTAATATCCTGACATTTCAAATTGCTCTGCTTAAAGCTTTATGAATGTTGTATGATAGAGAGATAAAATTTTTACATAAGGAATTGCTTCAATTAAATGTCAAAATAGACATAAAAAAAAAAAATTTAAATCCATCTATGCTTCTTTCTAAATACCCTGTGCAAGGCCTGACTGTGGAAGGAAAGTCCTGCTCAGCATCTCCTCCTTACATTTGAATGTTATTTTCTGATGCAGATCTTCACTGCAGTGTTTCTGTATTTACTACGTGTTGAATTTGATTTTAAGACCTACAAATTACTTTTGCCTTTTTTTTTGTTTTTCTTTTTTTACAGTGTCAAAGGCTATTTAAATACACTACATGGTGTGTAAAATCAAGTCTTGTGAGGTGCCTTCCATTAGCATAAATTCTTTACCTGTTCCTTTTTTTCCTTCCTCTTTTATAACACCATTCTTCTTCCTTACATTCTCTGGACTGTGCCCACATAGAAACTGTCTGTCCCCCAGTATAGCCATCCTAAATATTTATTACCCGTGTAATATTTTTTCACTTCTGTGTCTTTGTTTTATTCTGCATATTTGAACTACTTATATAATTATTACTGCTATTACTATAGGTCTGCTTTTACCATATTTCTCTTCCCTAGCAAAGTCCTTTGATCTTCTTCCTTTTCCTACATCCTATTCCTGAGCTTGTGTCCTCTGGCTAATGGCACTTCCCCTCACAACAGTACTCACAGTACTCCTTTGGCTGATTTCTTTCCCCTGAAGCTCATTCCCAGGATTTTTCTCCTTTTCAAACTCCTTTGTTCCTATTCTCTGTTAATCCTGTGTTCCCCTGCTTGCACTCACCAACACATATTCTTCAGTCCCTGGCTGTTTTACCACATCCCCTTCAGCAGACTGATAATGCAATTTTAAGTGAAACTAAGAAACTTTAATATCACTCTGATCCTTCCTGGATTTAGGCTTGTGGACAGAGCCAGAAGCAAGATGGGAAGGGGAGGGAAGACGGGTTGGGATGAGAGCAGAACGGTTGAGGAGAGACAGAAGCGCAATCTTGATAGCACTTCACAGCCTTTATTTCCCAAAGAGTGTCTGCTCAGCTGGGGAGCCGAGCAATGTGAACCACCAGATGTGTGATCCTCACACTGGTGTCAGCAAGAGCTGCTCATGCAGCTTTTGGCCAGCACATGGTGTGGGATGTCATCACCTTTCCCTGCAGCCAGAATGCGCCCCAGCAACTCAGCAATGCAAGGAACTAGAAAACAGAGCAGGATAAGTAAACAAAGAGTAGGACTGTCTTTTATGAGGACATGGCTAATGAGGAAAAACCCGCCAAAGTCATTATGGTAACAGAAAGGTGGCTGTCCAGCTTGCTCAAGGAAAGAAAGTAGCCCTAAACACTGCATGGCCCTACTTCTGCAGTGCCCTAAGTCCACTCACAGCAGCAAAGACAAAGAGCCATGCAACTCAGGGAGAGCATCCCAACCTTCTGCCCTTCTAGACTCGATTTTGCCACGAGCAGAGGAGTATCACCCCAGGCACCCCTTAAGCACATTCTAAAACAGGCCTGCCATTAATTTGCGTATTTGCACTTCTGACTTTCTAGATCTCGTGGCATGGACATTTTCAAGAATCCGTAAGATGAAAAATATGTTTGCATACAAAATGCTCTTCAGTACTGGTGGGAAAATTGGTCTGCCTGAAAATAAAATCCATAGCAAGAAGGAAGGATATATCTATTTCGTTTATGCTAGTGAGGAGCACAGATGAGAATGTGTCTCAGAAAGGGGTTTTAACCCTTGTGCAAGCACTACTAAGATTAGGAATCACTTCTGTTTAGCAAAATTCAGACAGGAAGATTATTCACCCATTATTCCTTTCAAAAAAAATTTGGCCTACTGTGTTATATGTGACATAATTAACAAAACATTACAGCATGTCTCATTGAACCCAGCTATGTGCATTTTTCTCCAAAGTGTGATTAGAGAAATGATTGGAGGGCAAATGGAACAGCTTTTACTGAGACAGCTAACAATGAGACACATAGGATTCTTATTATCTGCTATTAGCTTTGGCTTTCAGGTAGGAGAAAAATACATTTTAGAAATCATTCAGTGTCCTATTTTAATAACTCCTGAAACATGCCAGCTGGTGAGACAGTGAGGGGGGGGTTATTATTATTTATTTATTTTACTTAATATTTTCACCAAAATATGTAGCCCGTGGAAAGCTATTCCAAAAGATTTTTTTTTAAAAGGTCAGCTCAGAACAAATCTCTACATACTCCACAAAGGAGCAGAGACATTAGCAATACGGGGAGATGGAGTTAGTGCTCTAATTTAGGGTTTGAAAGATGGATTCTGCTTTTGACAATAGAATGGGACACTTGTAAAACCTTTGGCAAGCTTTATACAGCTTTCGAGATTCCTGGAACCTCGGCACCTACTTACTTTATTAGCTCTGGGACTTTTTCTCTGAAGTGTCCAGTGTCCATTTTGAACAAAGTGTGAGCTTGTCACTGTGCTGAGAGTGCTGATGTTCCAGCTAACTCCGTCCACTGTAGAATCGTTACCTTGGGTCAGGGATCCAGCCAGTCTCCCCTGTGGCAGTTTGCCTTCTACTTTAAGGCAGCCAGCAAATTATTGCCATTTCCATGTGGCATGCCAGGCTGTCTTTCTCAAATAACAACCTAAGCCTGTTGGAAGGAGGCCATCAGGAGCAAGGAGACGCTGCACCTTGAAAAGACAAGTCTCTGTTGAGCAGCCACCCCTAGCTTCTGCCAAGAGTGGACTTTGAGGAGAGAACCTCTGTCTCCCTTGACTTTCACAAAGAGTTTATGTCCGCCAGCTCCCAACCATGGGCTGACCCAATCTCACACTGTTCATAATGCATCAGCCTGTGGCATTGCTCACCAGCGATCACCTATTCCTGCTTTAGGTATGATCATAATACAAATAGTGATAAATGTGCCATGTAAGCTGTGGTGTGATCCCTCCCTGGAGCGCTAAAAGCCTTTTTCTTCTCCCCCTTCTTCCTCTAGGTGAGGATGCCCAAAGTACTATTCTAGACAATTGACTCTCAATTGCACTTGTCTTTTGTGAGGACACTTACTTGTTCTTTTCTGCTTTCAAATTTCACCTTTCTATTTTTCCTTCCACTTACTGGCTGTACAGTACTTTCTGCTTAACTGAAAGCTTTTGTAGCTGAGTAAAGCTCTGTATTGGTGATAGGCCTGGAGGGTTAAGATCATTTTCCTCAGGGAAGAACTGATTATTTCCTACCGCAAAAGAACTTGAAATTGTCTTTAGGAAATTAACACAATTTAACATGTGTCACTGCAAAATGTGTTGTCTGAGGACAGTCAAGAGCCACAAAAAGAACCACTTGCCTCTAAAATCTCAGCCTTCCTGTGAAACAACTTAATCTGCTTATTCCCCTGGTCTGTTAAGGAACGTGGCCTCACTGAGAACATCACATGCAAGATTAGGCCCAGGAGTGCTTTTTCAGTCTCTATCAGCTTCTTCTGAGCTTCTGCTTAGAACATTTTTTAGCCACAGTTTGTTTTTCCACTACAGATTTCAGTGTAAGAAATAGTGCACAGATTCCCCACAGAAATCCAGAGAATTTTAGCAAAGTGCTATAGCAAGAATGAGACAGGTAGAGGTGTGTCAGCTTTCAGTCGCTGTTGACGGCCATGAAGAATTCGCTTGGAAAGAAGAGTCTGCAGCAGACCTTGCGTGACTTCCAAACAGGATTAGGGAAGGAAGATTACTGATGCACGAGTATACAAGGAAAGCTGGTGCTTTGGTTTCACAGCAGCTAATTTCACCACTCTGCCCCTGTGGACCAAGTTCAGGACCACCTGCGTTTGAGATTATAGTTTTATTGGCATTATCCTCGCTGTTTTCCCACAGGTGGAGATCCCTAAGAAAAATGTAGACTAGACATTAGGAAAAAATTCTTCACAGAAAGGGTAGTGAAATATTGGAATGGGCTGCCCAGGGAGGGGGTTGAGTC